>VHKM01000824.1:0-55969 GCA_007210695.1 Neogobius melanostomus | reverse complement strand
AAGCGAGAGATCGTGTTCATTCTAAAGCAGCACTATTAATTAGACAGCAGTCTGTGATGGGCCGATGGATGATCAATCCAAGGCACGGGCTGCACAGAAAATTAAAAAATTAAATCTAACGCACCGGCCCATTTTGGAACCGGCCCACCGGTCAAATGCCCGGTAAAATATAAGCCCAGTCCGCGGCTGGTAAGGCCCTGACCAAGGCGTTGAGGTGTAGCGCTGCTTACTTTTGTGTATTTTAAGTTGGTGTGAAAGAAACTAATGTTTTAAAACCAATTTCTCTTTTAGAGAGACTAGACTAGACTCTTTTAGTCTAGTCTAGTTCTCTGCTGCTGCACAAACTTTATTTTTCTTCTCCTGGAAGTGACAGACACACAAAAATTGGAGGTGAAATTTTTTATTTTTTTTAAGAAATATAAAAATGTATACAATTGTATTTATTTTTTACACTACAAATTATCTCGGGTGAACGCGATAATTATCTCGGGGTAAATGTTTTTGGGAAATATATTTTTTTTTAAGAAATATGAAAAATATATATATATTTTTTTATTTTATATATTTTTTTTACACCACAAATTATGTCGGGGATTGTGATAATTATCTCGGGGTAAATTATTTTGGAAAAAAAAAAAAATTTTAAGAAATATAAATTTTTTTTTTTTTTTTTTCACACCACAAATTATGTCGGGGGAAAAATATTTTTTTTCCAAAAAAAATATACCCCGAGATAATTATCACATTCCCCCGAGACTTGTACAAAATGCTGCTGCTCGGCTTTTAACTGGCACCAAAAAGCGAGAGCACATTACACCCATTTTGAGGTCATTGCACTGGCTCCCTATTTCATATCGTGTTGAGTTTAAGATTCTTTTATTTGTTTTTAAATGTCTTCATTGTCTTGCTCCTCAGTATCTGTCTGACCTGCTGCAGCCTTATACCCCTGCACGCTCCCTGAGGTCAGCAGATCTGTCCTTGCTGGTTGTTCCCAAAACAAAAAGGAAAACCAGAGGCGACTGCTCTTTCGCTGTTGCTGGTCCTAAACTGTGGAATGCACTGCCCCTGCACCTTAGACAGACAGAGTCTCTTGTTCTTTTTAAATCCTCTCTTAAAACGCACCTTTTTTCCTTGGCTTTTAACACAACCTGAGAAGTTTGACTTTTGAATGTTTTGTATTTGTATTTTTTACTGTTCATTTGTTTATTAATGTAATTTTTACTGCTGTGTTCAGCACTTTGGTCGACGTTGTTGTTTTTAAAGTGCTTTATAAATAAAATTGGATTGGAGATAATTATCACGTTCCCCCGACATAATTTGTGGTGTAAAAAAAAAAATATATATATATATATATATATATATATATTTTTTTTATATATATCTTAAAGGTTCTGTATCATGCTATTTTAGCCATTCCAAAGTAAAGTATAGGCATATATATGATATATTGTACCTCTATCACTATGGAGTACTCATTTTTGAGAGAAATATAAGTATTTTTGGGGTATTTTCCCTACCCGGAAGACAAGACGCTTCGATTCAGTTAACTCCGCCCCTCTCTCCGCTCATTCCACATTTACAGTATTATAAATATAAATATTGCTGCAAAAGTGAAGTTACTTCACATAATGCAGTTATAAGGAGTTGACATGTGCAACACAGTTTCATAAATGGCTAACACACACGCTAACACACACGCTAACACACACGCTAACACACACGCTAACACACACGCTAACACACATGCTAACACGCGTTTTGATTGACTCACCGCTCAGCCTGGCCTCCCATCGGGTTATGGGATCGCGTTGGTTATAAAAGTGAATCCACTTTGATTCTGGCCAAGGTTCACCAAGCATCCATCAGGTTGGTTGATAAAGTCGCTGAAGAAATTCCAACTTCTGGCGAGTGCACTCTTCTTTAGGAAGGTTGAATAGTCCTGTTCCTCTC
Source organism: Neogobius melanostomus (assembly GCA_007210695.1). Taxonomy (NCBI): domain Eukaryota; kingdom Metazoa; phylum Chordata; class Actinopteri; order Gobiiformes; family Gobiidae; genus Neogobius; species Neogobius melanostomus. The sequence goes on along the minus strand of VHKM01000824.1, from coordinate 54,019 downwards.
GTAGCCAAACGTGCATCCGTGACATTATCGTTCGGTAAGAAAAAAGAGCAGGCGTGTCCAGAGTAGGTTAGAAAGAGCTCCGTATTCACAAACAACACTTCTGCTGGGATCCATGGCTCCTCCAGCCGTGGGTGCGCTTGATTAGGCTCGTGGGACAGCACAGACGCGTCGGAGAGTTGCTTCTTTTTTTTTTTCTCTTTATTTCTCTCTTACAACAACAAAAAATAAAAAAATGAAAACGCTGTTTTATAAATTAAAACCAGGCCATAAGGCATTACATTACAGACGTAGAGCACTTCCGTTCCGCTGTGACGACACAACTGAACAGCTCAGTGGTTTACCAGGAGAGGGCGGAGCAGCTGCTCAGAGAGCAGGATTCAGGAGGATTACTTAGAACTGCGTGAATGAAGCCAAAAAACGCTCTGGGGTGTTTTTGATAAGGAAATAGCATAACAACATGGTTAAAACTCCAAAAAGTCAATTTTGCATCATATATAGTACCTTTAAAAATATATATTTTTTTTCCCAAAAATTTTACCCTGAGATAATTATCTCGTTCCCCCAAGATAACTGTCACGTTCTACGGAGCCCGCCAGGGACATGAGAATTTTTTTATTGCGTTATTTCGCAATAATTATTGCGAAATAACGCAATAATTATTGCGTTATTTCGCAATCATATTTGGGTAGTGAACGAGGCCGCTTACAGCGTCCACGGCGGATAGACTCTACGCTGTCATCCTCCACACAATGGAGCATGAATATGGGAAATTAATTGACCTTTATTTCGCATTGGGTTTAAAATACAAAGAATCAAGATTAGTGCTGCCAACAGACATGGTAGCCTAAGTGAAAGACGTCTTAAAAAAGCCTACGTATTACGTGGAAGCTGTAGGAGGTCTTGCAGGATGTCCCAGAGTCATGAGAGGCGATTTCAGATTAGCACAGCCAGGCCCCGAGATCAGGAAGAGGATCACTCCCTACTGACGTCTAGCTGACAAAACTGGCCTGAATTTACGATCATGTCCAACAACCCCGGGTGAATTTTGTCGCTTGTCCCCAAACAGCTACGTGCGCCTTTACGCATCTTCCCCACTCTGCAGCAGCGCTGTGTGAGAGGCACCAGCGCGCGGACAAGCAGCAGGATCGTCTGGAAATGCTCCAACGCTTCCACCCATCCCGTCAAGTGCATGAATGGGGAATTTAATTGATCTTTATTTCGAATTGGATTTAAATGACAGAGAATTAAGATTAGTGTTGGCCAACAGATGGTTTCCTGTAGGCTAAATGGCAAAGGGGGCACTCAAGGCGTAAGGATACTTCGACCTGGCGGTTCTGGTTGAATCCATAACCAGAATTATACAGTTGTGTGCACGGTTCTGGACAGCAGGGATACCGGTGGATGTACGACAAGTGCAGAGAAAATGGTTTAGGCAGGAGAAAGGAAGACCGGCATTATCCTCAGGGAATTAGATCCAAACGGTGTGTCCAGAAGGCAAGCCAGGAGACTTCAAAGAAGTCTTTTTCAGAAGACCTATAACTTTATCTGGCGTATTGACTTTTACGACAAATTGAAGAATTCATAAATTCAGCATTTAGTACAGACTTGGGCGCTGGTAATCTCCGGACCAAAAGAGCGCACAATGATCCAGAGGCAATTGGTGGTGCGCGCTGGGAGATGGTCGTTTTCGTTCTCAGACAGGCCAAACTTTTAATTCAAGAGAAGCCAACGCTCCTTGACGGGATGGGTGGAAGCGCTGGAGCATTTAGGGACGAACCTGGTGCCTGTCCGCGTGCTGGTGCCAATAACACTTAGCGCTGCTGCAGTGGGTAAGATGCGTAAAGGCCTTTACGCAGCTATTTGGGGACAACTGACAATATTCACACCCGGGTTGGTGGATTAATCGTAAATTCAGGCCAGTTTTGTGCAGAGACTGACTGAAAGTTGCAGGTGCTGAATCTGTATGTATTATGTAGGCCAGGGGTTCCCAAACTTTTTTGGCCGGGACCCCAAATTGACACTAAACATCTCGGGACCCCCATTGTATAAAGTTATTGCCTCTTACACTACTTTAGGAAAGAACAACATTTTATAATCAAGTTAATATGTATCTAAAACAGTTTATTTTCATCAACTGAATGAATTTACAGTAAAACATGTACTAAGAACAGTAGCATTTTTCTTTTATTTCATCTTGAAATCATCTGGGGACCCCCACCCAAGGCCTCGCGACCCCCGAGGGGTCCCCACCCCCACTTTGGGAACCACTGATGTAGGCTATGGGGTCCATGGGACGTGGGCTGCGCAACGCAGGAATCTGAGGCTGACACCTCCACAATCAGCTAGACATCGGCAGGGGAGTGACCCTCTCCCCCGATCTCGGCGCCTGGCTGTGCTAATCTGAAATCTGTCCCAAGATCGCCTCTCATGACTCTGGGACACCCTCCAAGACCTACAGCTTCCACGTAATACGTAGGCTAATAAGACGTCATTCACTTAGGCTACATTAATACCATGTCTGTTGGCAGCACTAATCTTGATTCTTTGTATTTTAAACCTAATTCGAAATAAAGGTCAATTAATTTCCCCCATTCATGATCCATTGTGTGTGGAGGATGACAGCGTAGAGTCTATACGACGCTGTAAGTGGCCTCGTTCTCTACCCAAACATGATTGCGTTATTTCGCAAAACTTTTGCGTTATTTCGCAAAGTATTGCGAAATAACGCAATAAAAAAAATCTCGTCATGTCCCCTGGCGGGCTCCGTACGTTCCCCCGACATAATTTGTGGTGTAAAAAAATAAATACATAAATAAAAAATTTAAAAATATATGTTTCTTAAAAAAATATATTTTAAAAATATATTCTTAAAAAAAAAAAAATTCCAAAAAAAATGTACCCCAAGATAATTATCTTGTTCCTCCGAGATAATGTGTAGTGTAAAAAAAAGAGAAAAAAAAGTTTATACATTTTGATTTCTTCAAAAAAAAAAAAAAAAAATGTCACCTCAAATTTTTTTTGTCTGATGTCACTTCCAGGGCTCCGTAGTATCCTCATTTGTCATGTGTCATTTGTCCCCTCTCGCTCTCGTTCCGCAGCAGACTGTGACAGCCAATAGCAGGTTGTCTCTGATTGGTACTCTCCTCTAAAGCCCGCCTCTCACTCGCTGGCGCTCCAGTGCAGCAGATTCCAATGAGAACTCCGCGAGGGATCAAGATCTAACTATAACTGGATTTCCATCACTGGATTTTAATGCGCATTTTGAAGTTTCGCATTTGTAAGGAGTGATGGAAACACCAAATTTCACATTTAAGCTCTTAATTCGCATAAAAAGTTTATCCGCTCGCTTGAGGTGGTTTTTGATTTGTGCGCATAAACGTAAATGTGCATTTGGAAGATGGAAACAGTTTTTTCGCATAAAGTTTGATGTAGCGAATAAAAAGTACACGTGACTGTTGGCGTAGCCGACCTGTGAACAGAAGTGAAGAGGAAAAGTCCATCAGTAGCAGCTCGTCTCTAGTCCAAAAATATTTCCCAGATGCAGCGGCTCAACATCGCTGTCTCTGCCGCAGCATTTATGCTACAACACTGTCTGCAACTATGGACCAAGTTAGTCACAAAAAACCTGGGGGGGCGGTGATGGGCCCAGGATTTGGTGCTACGCCCCTGTGTGTGTGTTTCTCATGTGTGCGCCTGCGCCTGCACTTTATTTAGACTCATTTAACATTTTCTTTTTCTTATTAATGACGTGCGGTAGGATTGGATGATGAAATTTTAACAACGTGTGTATTTCCTTGGTATTAGCAAAGTAACTGTATTCTAAATACCATCTGACTAAAGAGTAACTGTACCAGAATACAGTTACTGTATCCTGTATTCCGTTACTCCCCAACACTGCAAATAAACTAATCTGATGCATGGATTTGTGTAAGTTTGGCTGCAGCTGCAAACAAGGGCGTCCTGTCCAGACTGATATCCCTGTGGATAAAATATACAGAGGAGGATCATTCTGGTCTCACCAGGCTACATTAAGCATCCCGGATCAGTTTCCTGTATTGTCAATAGTGAAGCAGAGGGCAGATGGAATGATCTCGAAAAGCATGAGGATGTAGATGAGACGAGAGACGCGTTCCAAAAAAAAACTTATCATTACATTTCAAATAATTTAGCCCTCGCCTTCACCGAGTGCATTTTCTCCAGTTCGGCTTTACCCAAATCTAAAAGCTCACAGCCTATAAACCAGTGTAACGTGTCATTTGAAGCTAAGACCTACAAAACTACGTGTTTCTTCGTCACTTTTTTTTCTTTGCGTTTTTGTCGCTGTTTGGACACTTTTTTCAAGAAGCCAAACTGGAGAAAATGAGCTCGATTCAGGCGGGGGTTAAGAGGTTATAATATAAAAGAGGCCAGAGCAAAGGTTTGGGCACATTAATATATAAGAGGCCAGAGCAAAGGTTTGGGCACATTAATATAAAAGAGGCCAGAGCAAAGGTTGGGCACATTAATATAAAAGAGGCCAGAGCAAAGGTTTGGGCACATTAATATAAAAAGGCCAGAGCAAGGTTGGGCACATTAATATAAAGAGGCCAGAGCAAAGGTTTGGGCACATTAATATAAAGAGGCCAGAGCAAAGGTTGGGCACATTAATATAAAAGAGGCCAGAGCAAAGGTTTGGGCACATAATATAAAAGAGGCCAGAGCAAAGGTTGGGCACATTAATATAAAAAAGGCCAGAGCAATTTGGGCACATTTAATATAAAAAAGGCCAGGGGCACAACCTTCAGGCTGCACCTCCTGAGGTCGTAACATCGTGACTTTGGAGCTGTGTTACGATCATTATCCATTTCCCTGCATTGTATTCAGGCCCAGCTCAGCTTGTGTTGCCTCACGGGGCTCGGTCATGTGACTCTATGGTGTGAGCAGGTCAGTCGTGTGTTAACAGTGTTTGTTTACCTCTGTGACGCTCAGGCTTTCTTCATATGAGAGTCAGTCGTGTTATCGCTCTGCAGTAAAACACCTGCGTGGGCTCAGGCTCTCCTTTTAGAGTCAGTCACATTTGGCCTGTTTAAAATCGGCCCAAACATGTCACAGTTTAAGCCCAGCTTTAGTCCAGGAGCATGTTCCGAGCCACAGATGTCACTTTCTCTGGTTTTTAATTCATGAACACTGAAACGTGTTCCTGAGGACGTCTTTACAATGTTATGGAGGCTGATAGTTTTGAAAATCATCTTGTTGAAATAAACCGCTATGTGAAACGAAAACTCGGCCTGGAAACCAATGGCTCAGAGCGACTTCATTCGTTTCTACATGAGCCGCCCCTAAGAATACGCTGGATAGTAAAATAAAACCTATTTTCCTATAGATCAGTGCCTGCTTGTCATATCAAAACAAACCGTTGTGCCTTGTATCTGATATTCTGATGGGTTTACGCTCCAGGTGAATCTCCAGGTGAATTTCCTGGAGTGGCGTTGTGGCGTAAGAAGCTAAAACAAATCATCTAAAACAAATTTAACTTTCGCCTCGCCACAAAAGACTTTATTTTTGGCAAAACCAAACAGGACCTAATACTTCCTGTTTCCCATTGACTGCACTTTTCTTGCCTTGCGTGTCTTGTGTCTGGTGAAAAGTGCTGTACAAATACGATTCCCTTCCCTGTGTTGCCACCACACCCTTGGCCAAACAGTCTGGTCTATTGACATTGTGTTTTCAGTAATCTGATGTGCCATCTCTCACGCTCATGACCTGAGAATGTAGTTTAAACATGTCAAGGTTTGATGGTTATTGACACGAACGCCTGAAGGGCACATTTATCTGGAGTTTTACTTGAGTCTTTTTTCATGGCCAAGGAAAACTCTGCACACCCGGGAGGCGACAGGTGCGTAAAAGACAGGGCAACATGTGCAACAGGGAACAAAAGCTCCCACACACCATGAGGACAGCCCCTGCAGTCGGGTATTAAAAAAACAAAATCATTGTATTAGTTATTTCATTCATTTAAAAAGCAAATTCAACATCATTTAACATGTTACTTTTTTTCTTATAGCCAGACTTTAGTGTTAGTTTTCGTACCTGACGGTTTCGGCTACAACTAAGGTCTGGCTATAAGAAAAAAAGTAACATAATTTTTAGAAATCCTAATGAACCTAATCGGACTATCATTTAACATGGATGAAAAGGAGCAGAAAGAAGTATCACTGTCTGTCCTCTATCAACAGAAAATAATTTACAACAACCTATCAGGTATAGGCCACGTGTGACCTATAAAGCATATTTATAATTATTTGATCATTTTAACATGGAAAAACATCATGAAATACATAGGTTTTACAGGAAAAAAACATGAACTACGTCACAAAAGGCGGAGCATACTTTCACTGAGTGTTAAAAGACATAATTATTTAACAACATGACATTAAATAAAAGTGAATTGTTAAGGCCTCTTTGGCTAAATCATTTTTGTTTCAACACACGATCATGGTATTTCTCCTCGAGGTGGGGGCGGCACTTGCTCAGTCCCGCAGAAATACAGGTATGAAGCATCGCACCCCATTTGGTTGAAGTGGACAGCAACGGGCGAGTCCTTGTCCTGCTGCCTTATTGCACTATTGTAGTTTTCCAAAGTAAGCTAGTCCACGATCGTGTTTTAAAGGGGGGTATTATGTAAAATGGACTTTTTCAAGCTTTATATCATGTTATTATGTCATTCCCTCATTAAACACATGCCTGGAGTGTTGCCTTGGCTCATTCACATATTTTTGAGTAATCAGTAAAAACTTCGACGGCAGCCATTTTAGGTGTAGCTATGCCTCAGTCCTCCTAGGAACGCCCCCACCTCCTGGAGACGCCTCTGGACCTTTTGTCACCAGCCAAGCCACCAACCACTGCTCCTCAGCTCAGCAGAGCCCCCTCCCCGCACAGTGTTGTTGTTTAGATGCCACAGCAGTGTGCTGAAGGGGCGTGTCGGAAAGCTTCTTAAAGAGACAGAGGCCTATTTCAAGACGTTCAGTACAGCCATTTTGAGAGAGCAATTTTATTCAAGGCAGTTATTTTAATTTACTGCATATACAGACCAACAGAAGGTTACGTCATCATTGTAGTATGCTATAGACTGGTGCTATGTGATTGAAAAAAACATAATACCACCCCTTTAAAACAACAAGAAGGATTTTGGATTTGTAACTTACAAACTCTTGGCCCAAGAGGCCTTAACGCTGAACTTTTATTTAATGTCATGTTGTAAATAATTATGTTTTGTAACAAAGAGTAACTTTAAAACTCTACTGAGTGTTCATTAATGTGCACGGTCCTCTCCAAATAAACACATAAAGTAAAGTAAGTGAGATGATTACAGAAACATACAAAATCTAATCTAAACTAATGGAAGCACCAAATGTCGCAACTAAAACCATTCATTCGTATAAAAGCTTGTATCCGCTCGCTGGATGGAAGATGGAAATTCCATTTCCCTGCATTGTATTCAGGCCCAGCTCAGCTTGTGTTTCCTCACGCGGCTCGGGTCATGTGACTCTACAGTGTGAGCAGGTCAGTCATGTGTTAACCAATGACCGCTAGCTGCTCTGCTTTATGACCGCAACACTGGAGGCCGCCATTGCTGTAGTACCTCTATATCCAGTGGCACAAAAAGGGCATATGCAATATATGCCTTGCATAGGGGCGCCGAAAGGACGGGGGGCAAGAGGATAGTGATGGGTCGGTCGCGAACGAGTCAGTACAAAGAGCCGGCTCTTTTAAGTGAACGATGAGAGTCTCACCTGTGAGCCGTTTTTTTTTTTTAAAGTTTACATGTTATCAAGCTCCACGTGCACCGGTCTGCGCTACGCTCACCCGTTTATTATATTAGATCCATGCACTCACCTCAGAGAGAGAGAGAGAGAGAGAGAGAGAGAGAGAGAGAGAGAGAGAGAGAGAGAGAGAGAGAGAGAGAGAGAGAGAGAGGGAAAGATAATGGGGTCGGGGAGAGAGAGAAAGGTGTTGAAAACTTGCAGCCTTAGCCCGTGTGCGAAGAACGAACCTGCTGTTTACACAAAACTAAGAACTCTACAACGTATACTCAGTGGTGTGCCGTCAGGGCCAGCAGGGCCTTCTCTGCTAGCCCTGACCACATGAAGAAAAAAAAGTGTAAAATGTCTTAATAGTATATTTAATTTCTAATTTATTTATATAATGTACAGTTGAGTCGCTTATATTGGTTTTGTTGAGGTGTAACTGTAATTTCCTACTCAAAAAGTGCCTTAAACACGTCTGGCGAGTTGCTCCTCCTCAGGGCCTTCTCCACAGATTCTGCTGGCCCTGTGTTATCAGGCCGCACACATGATTGACAGCCAGCGTGACTGACAGAATTATCAGCCAATCAGAATTCAATATACATTGACAGGGCCTTCAGTATCTCAGCAGCTTCCCCTACGCTTTGTTCGCCTGGGAAAACCGCTAATGTAGCCGCGCATGGGCAAGACGTTCCAGCCACTCTGAAGAGAACCGGATAAACAGATATTCCACTTGGAAACGTCCGAACGAGGCAAAATGAAGTGGATTTACTGATCACGGATATTTTGCGCCCCTTCATTGTGAAGAGCTTCGAGAGCAAAGCAGCGGACATAGACGCTCGGCTCCCCGGACAGGAGAAGTTTCTCCGCGTCAGCTGTGGTGGGACTCAGGCAGGCAACAGGTACGAGACTACAAGCGCTAAAAAAAAAGGGATCTCAAATAGCACCAAACTTTAAGTTTAGTATCTTTTTTATTTTACTCGCTCTGTCAACAAAATATCTCCTAAAAACAGCCGTCTGTTACCACGTTATAACGCGCTCGTCTACCTGTCATGTGTCGTGTGTTTCCGTATTCTAGCACGAGTGATCCCGAAGGTGTTTGCTTTTGTTTTTGGAGTCGGAGGCACCGCAGCTTTGGTTTGTGTTCTTGACAAATCCTTTAGCGAACAAATGCCACGCAAAAGGCAGTTTTATCCATACGCCTATTGTCGATAAGTTTATATGCGTTTGACTGCGTGAACCCAGGTTGCTATTGAAGGCCCTGACTGAAACCCCACGGCCCGCCACTGCGTATACTCATCCATGAATGTAATCAGCTCATCTCAAGCTTTAAGTCATTTTTTATTTGAGACAATCCGACTCATATGTTGGGTTTTATGGTTAGAGTTACGCTGGGTTTGTGGAGTGAAAAGTAAATGATGCATCACACGCGCGGGGCGTCGTTACGTCGCCTTTTTCCTCATGTGTACGAGCTCATTAAAACAGCAACAAAAGCAGTACAAGAGAAGTCCTGCTAAAGTTTGGACTTCAGTGATGTCTGGAGTCTGTATCCCTCTCTCAGTGTGAGGCTGCAGCAGCTACAGAGCAGGAACAGGGGCGGAGCTACAGGCAGCTGAGGGACTGGGGAGAAACACTAGGATTTTAACAGTAAATAAAAAAGTACGTGTGTGAAACTAATACCAGCTTTAAAAGTGTGACACAGATTAATATAAGCCATATAATAGCAATGAAAAACAAATCTAATGTTCCTTTTCATTTCTTTCTTGATTATAGTTGTTGTTTTGTGCAGGGAGCTCAAAAGGCTCATTTAACGAGCATGAACATTTCTGCTAATTTTGTCTGAAATTTAAAGTGTATATGTTGCCATTTGGGAGCCAAAAGAGCCGGCTCTTTTAGTAAGCCGATCCAAATGATCTGGTTCACCAAAAAGAGCCGAAACCCCATCACTACGAATACGATAGAGAGAAAAAAATATTTAAATATAGTCGGACTCGGCGCGCAAGAGACAGCGGCGCCTCATAGGCCATTTCCTCATAGCCCCCCCTTGTCATATCAAAACAAACCGTTGTGCCTTGTATCTGATATTTCTGATGGGTTTACGCTCCAGATGAATCTCCAGGTGAATTTCCTGGAGTGGCGTTGTGGCGTAAAGAAGCTAAAACAAATCATCTAAAACAAATTTAACTTTCGCCTCGCCACAAAAGACTTTATTTATTTTTGGACTGAGTGTGAATCACAAGATTACCATCATTGGCAAAAACCAAACAGGACCTAATACTTTCTGTTTCCCATTAACTGCACTTTTCTTGCCTTGCGTGTCTTGTGTCTGGTGGAAAAGTGCATGAACAAATACGCATTCCCTTCCCTGTGCCCACCACACCCTTGGCCAAACAGTCTGGTCTTATTGACATTGTGTTTCAGTAATCTGAAATGTGCCATCTCTCACCCTCATGACCTTGAGAATGCAGTTTAAACCATGTCAGGTTTTGGATGGTATTGACACATACGCCTAAAGGGCACATTTATCTGGAGTTTTACTGAGTCTTTTTTCAGGCCAAGGAAAACTCTGCAACACCCGGGAGGCGGAACAGGTGCGTAAAAGACAGAGGCAACATGTTGCAACAGGCGAATCAAAAGGCTCCACACACCATTGAGGACAGCCCCCGCGTCGGGTATTTAAAGACATAAAAAAAATCATCTGTATTAGTTATTTCATTCATTTAAAAAGGCAAAAATTCAACATCATTTAACATGGATGAAAGGAGCAGTAGAAGTATCACTGTCTGCTCCTCAGATGTGTATAGTTTGCATCCATGTCAATGTTAAACCGAATAAACATGATTGCCATTATCGTTTTCGATAGAGCAAACCAATAATCATCTATGTTCACATAAGTAGAACGTAAATAAGCAAAACAGTCCTCACAGGGAGAAAGGGTTCACTTGAGGACCATTGTTTACTGAAAGCCTTGAAACAGAGCAGTAGTAAATTGAGAACCTGGATAAGCACGAAACATCCGCATGCACACCAGGGCTCACCGGAATGCTTTATTGTCATTATACACAAGCATTAATGAAACTTGTTTGGCTCTCAGGTCTCATCAAGAAGGCCCAGCAGAGAAATGTTCTTCCATGCGCAGCTGCAGGAAATTAAGCTGCGACCAGGATGGTGGTGCAGTTCTACCACGGCCATCACTGCAGTCCATCTCACCTCCTCCATCACCATGTGGGTCCATCCTCACCATCCTCCATCACCTTGTGGTCCATCCTCACCTTCCTCCATCCACCGTGGGTCCATCCTCACCTCCTCCATCACCGTGTGGATCCATCACTCTTCCTTCCTTCCATCATCGTGTGGTACCATCCTCACCTGCCTCCTCCACACCGGTGTGGTCCATCTCTTCCTCCTCATCACTGTGTGGTCCATTCCTCACCTCCTCCATCATCGTGGTCCATCCCACCCTCCCCATCACCGTGTGGTCCATCCTCACCTCCTCCATCCATCGTGTGGTCCATCCTCTTCCTCCTCCATCACCGTGTGGGCCATCCTCACCTCCTCATCACCGTGTGGTCCATCCTCACCTCCTAACATCATCGTGTGCGTTCCATCCTCACCTCCTCCATCACCGGTGTGGTCCATTCCTCACCTCCTCCATCATCGTTGTGGTCCATCCTCACCTCCTCTATCACCGTCTGTGTCCATCCTCACCTCCTATTCCATCACGTGTTGGTTCCATCCTCACCTCCTTCCATATCGTTGTGGTCATCCTCACCTCCTCCATCACCGTTGTGGTCCATCCTCTCCATCCATCACCAATCATGTGGTCCCATCCTCACCTCCTCCATCATCGTTCCTGTGGATCCATCCTCTCCTCCTCCATCACTGTGTGCGTCCATCCTCAAACCTCTCCATCACCGTGTGGCGTCCATCCTCTCCTCCTCCGATCAACCGTGTGGTCATCCTCTCCTCCATCACCGTGTGGTCCATCCTCTCTCCTCCATCACCGTGTGCGTCCATCCTTTCTCCTCCTCCATCACCGATGTGGCTCCATCCTCACCTCCTCCATCCACCGTGTGGTCCATCCTCACCCTCCTCCATCAATCGTGTGGATCCATCCTTCACCTCTTCCATTCATTCACCGTTGTGGTTCCATCCTCACCTCCACCATCACCGTGTTGGTCCATCCTCACCTCCTCCATTCATCACCGTGTCGTCCATCCTCAACCTCCACCATTCACCCGTGTGGTCCATCCTCACCTCCTCCATCATCGTGTGCTGGTCCAGTTCCTCACCTCCATCCATCATTCACCGTTGGTCCATCCTCACCTCCTCCTCCATCACCGTGTGGTCCATCCTCACCTCCTCCATCACCGTGTGGTCCATCCTCACCTCCTCCATCACCGTGTTGGTCCATCCTCACCTCCTCCATCATCGTCTGTGGTCCATCCTCACCTCCTCCATCACCGTGTGGGATCCATTCCTCACCTCCTCCATTCATCGTGTGGTCCATCCTCACCTCCTCCTCCATCACCGTGTGGTCCATCCTCACCTCCTCCATCACCGCTGTGGTCCATCCTCCACCTCCTCCATCATCGTGTGGTCCATCCTCACCATCCTCCATCCTCGTGTGTCCATCCTCACCTGCCTCCATCATCAACCGTTGTGGTCCATCCTCCACCCTCCACCATCACCGTTGACGTGTTTGGTCCTTCCTCACCTCCCTCATCATCACCGTGTGGTCCATCCTCACTCCACCATCACCGTGTGGTCCATCCTCACCCCCTCCATCATCGTGTGTTCCATCCTCACCTCTCCATCATCACCGACTGTGGTCCATCCTCACCTCCTCCTATCATCACCGTGTGGTCCATCCTCACCTCCTCCAATCACCCTGTGTGTCCATCCTCTCCTCCTCCATCACTGTGTGTCCATTCCTCCACCCTCCTCTCATCACCGTGTGGTCCATCCTCTCCTCCTCATCAACCGTGTGGTCCATCCTCACCTCCTCCATTCACCGTGTGGATCCATCCTCACCTCCTCCATCATCGTGTGGTCCATCCTCCCTCCTCCATTCACGATGTGGTCCATTCCTCTTCCTCCCTATCACCGTGTGGTCCATCCTCACCTCCTCCATCACCGTGTGGTCCATTCCTCTCCTCCTCCATCACCGTCGTGGCCAATCCCTCACCTCCTCCATCACCGCATTGTGGTCCATCCTCACTCCTCCATCATCGTGTGCGTCCATCCTCACTCCTCACATCAACGCGTATGCGTCCATCCTCTCCTGCCATCACCGTGTGGTCTCCAATCCTCACCTCCCTCCATCACCGTATGGTGGTCCATCCTCTCCTCCCTCCACACCGTGTGGTCCATCCTCACCTTCCTCCATTCACCGTGTGTCCATCCTCTCCTCCTCATCACTGTTGTGGTCCATCCTCACCTCCTCCCATCATCGTGTGGTCCATCCTCACCTCCTCCATTCACCGTATGAGTTCCATCCTCTCCTCCCATCCACCGTTGTGGTCCATCCTCACCTCCTCCATTCACCGTTGTGGTCCATCCTCTACCTCCTCCATCACCCGTGTGGTCCATCCCTCCTCCTCCATCACCGTGTGGTCCATCCGTGGGCATCCCTCCTCCCATCAACCGTGTGGTCCATCCTCTCCTCCTCCATCACCGTGTGGTCCATCCTCTCCACGGTGCCTCCTCACTTCCACACCCGTGTGGTCCATCCTCTCCTCCTCACCGTGGTCCACCTCCTCCCATCACCGTGTGGTCCATCCTCTCCTCCTCCATCACCGTGTGGTCCATCCTCTCCTCCTCCATCACGTGTGGTCCATCCTCCTCCTCCATCACCGTGGGTCTTCACCTCCTCCATCACCGTGTGGTCCATCCTCTCCTCCTCCATCACCGTGTGGTCCTCCTCTCCTCCTCCATCACCGTGTGGTCCTCCTCTCCTCCTCCATCACCGTGTGCGTCCATCCTCACCTCCTCCATCACCGTGTGGTCCATCCTCCTCCTCCATCACCGTGTGGTCCATCCTCCTCCTCCTCCATCACCGTGTGGTCCACTCCTCTCACCGGTTTCCTCCTCTCCACACGTGTGGTCCATCCTCTCCTCCTCCATCACCGTGTGGTCCATCCTCTCCTCCTCCATCCACGTGTGGTCCATCCTTCTCCTCCATCACCGTGTGGTCCATCCTCCCTCCTCACCGTGTGGTTCATCCTCCTCATCACCGTGTGGTCCATCCTCTCCCCTCCTCACCGTGGGTCATCTTCCTCCATCACCGTGTGGTCATCCTCTCCTCCTCACCTTTCCTCCTCTCCTCCTCCAACCGTGTGGTCCATCCTCACCTCCCATCATCGTGTGGTCCATCCTCTCCTCCTCCATCACCGTGTGGCCATCCTCACCTCCATCACCGGGTGGTTCTCCTCTCCTCCCTCACCGTGTGGTCCCATCCTCTCTCCCCTCCATCACCGTGTGGTCCATCCTCACCTCCATCACCGTGTGTTTATCCCTCACCTCCATCACCGTGTGGGTCCATCCTCCCTCCATCACCGTGTGGTTCGGTCCATCCTCACCTCCTCCTGTGTGCTGCTGAGAAGGTAATGGCTGTGAGCTCCATCTCTCCAGGACCTGTTCACCTCCAGGACCCGGAGGCGTGTGGGTCGGATCACAGCTGACCCTTCTCACCCTGGACACGGACTATTCACCCCCTCCCTCAGGCAGGAGGCTACGGCCTATCCAGACCCAGACTCTCGCCACTTGAACAGATTTTTCCCTCCACCATCAGACTCATGAACAATAAAAGACTCAAACCTAATTACAGACTCATGGATGTATCTGCTCTGTTGCTCTGTGTGGTGTGTCCACACTTAGATCTGCTGCTATCACTTATCACTTTATATCACTTTATCACTTTAAAACAGCTCTGCTTGTGTACAAGTCTTTTCATGGTTTAGCACCAAAGTCCATCTCTGACATGTTTAGAGCCGTATGAACCATCTCGGGCCCTGAGAACTTCAGGGAGGGGTCTCCTGGTGGTTCCCAGAGTCAATAATAAACACGGTGAGGCTGCGTTTCAGTTTCATGCAGCTAAAATCTGGAACAGTCTTCATGAGGATGTGAGACAGGCCTCAACTCTGACAATGTTCAAATCCAGGCTGAAAACAGCACTTTTTACCCGTGCATATGAAAACTGAAAGTATTTATCTGCACTCTTGCCTTTTACTGTCATTGATTCACTTTATGTTGATGTTTTATTGATTGATTTATCTGTTTTCTTGTAAATTTTTCTGCAACTGTGAAGCACTTTGAATTGCCTCGTGTATGAATTGTGCTCTACAATAAACTTGCCTTGCCTTATCACTTTACTCACTTTATCACTTACTTTATACTCATACACATCTGTAAATATAATCCTGCTGTTGCTCTATGTCATTTTTATCATCTTACCATATTTTATCTTATATTTTTTTATCTTATTTATTTTAATATCCTTGGTTCATGTCCTTATAGCCTTATAGTTTAAATTTGTATAGCTTATTTTATATCTAAATTCTGTGTTATATGTTTTATGTTACATGTTTGCACCAAGAAAAAATCCTAGTTTGTGAACCTGTTCTCAAACAATGGCAATAAAAACTATTCTGATTCTGATTCAAGCACATGTACTTGAGTAACTGTAACTGTACCCTTTGAGTTTGTTATAATGTCAAAGTCTCATCACTCTGTCCTTCGCCCTGCGGCTTCATCACTGTGGCACAAAGGAGAAAGTGACAAAGCAAACACAATATTTAGATATTGATTTTTATTCATACTACAACATACAAGATATCAAGGCAAAGGCTATAGTGTAGTGTATGAAAGCTGAACCGAGCACATTTGCTGCAGTTCGGCCGATCTTACCTAATCTAAAGTGTCTTGACTGGAGAGCTACAGGCCAGTGTAACTTCTCATTTGAAAGCTAAGACCAACAAAACTGATCTAAACGGATCTTTTTCTTTGTGATTTTCCTTTTTTTAAACTTTATTCCCCCTCGCTTTTATGCTGCTCTTTTGTGGCGTTTTCATCCTTGTTTTCGTCTCGTTTTGTTTGATGCTTTTTTCGAGAAGCTTTTAGATTTGGGTAAAACTGGAGAAAATGTGCTCGGTTCACGTGGGGGTTAAGAGGCTAAATAAAGCTTAGGACGTTTTAATCTTACTGATCAAAATGTCCGACGCTGATTCCAGTAACAGAAGTGTTGTCCTGCGGCGCCCTCACGTGGTTCTACCAGGCATTACACTACCAGAAATATGAGCTTTTTCTGTTATTTTTAAGTAGCCATTTCTAGGTTGGGATATCCTTTTTCTTTCTTTAAAATGCAGTCAAAAAACAGATGAGGACAAACTCACCAGGATCCAGCTTTCCCCCCCCCCAGCTATTTAAAGGAGTAGCAGAGACTTCAGTAAGTACCAAACCCCAATAAACAAATAAGAAAATGAGGGTCATCAATGCGACATCGCCCCCTAGTGACTAAGCTTGACTGCAAAAATAGTCTAGCTCCAAGAATATTACTGTATCTAGAGATTCAGCTCTGGCCCAGTCCATAATGTGTTTCTCTCTTTAGTGATGGTGGGATACCAGTCCATAATGTGTTCTCTCTTTAGTGATGGTGGATACCAGTCCATAATGTGTTCTCTCTTTAGTGATGGTGGGATATGGCGGATCAAGGCCAAAGCATTTGTTTTGGCAGATACTGTCATGATTCATCTTTTGTTCCCCAGTGTTTGTATGTTGTCTTTGGTCTAATCCTGTTTAATTTTTGACATGTGTGTTCTGTGATTTGCTTTGCTTCCCTTGTGTTACTCGCCTGCCCCGCCCTGATGTGTTTCACCTGTGTCCCGTTTCCTCATGTATTTATACCCCTGTGTTTCCTTTGTCGTGTCATTGTCTACGTCAGCCCGGGTTGTTTGAGTTTTTGGCTTCTCTGGATTTTGTTTTGTTTTTTCGTCATTCATTAAACATCACCAGTTTTGTTGCCGTCCTGCATTTTGGGTTTTATTTTCTTCACTCAAACCATGACAGATACTTCCAAATACTTCCAAATAAACCCAGATACTGAGCCTTGAACGCTGCAGTTTTTCATGGTTTCTTCTTGTATTTTCTTGATGCTTCATAGGTGGTAGGACATTCCAGCAGGCCACATTCAGTCTCATGATACAGAACATTGACAAATAACTTCATATTGTCATGTTCACGTGTCCAGTCTGTTGGAGAAACCAGAAGGTCTTTGTCTCTGGTGTGATACATCATCACCAGAATCACAGGTCGTTCTCGGGGCTTCACCTGAAACACATCAGAGTTGGAAATCACAGCAGCGCAGCTTAAACATGTAATGATATAAAATAAAAATAAAATAGGTCTGAGGTAGTATTTAATACTACTTCTCAAGCTGTGTTCAGACCTAATGCTGCGTTCAGACCACACGCTTCTCGAGCTTCAAAATCGCACCCCTAGTCAGACGCTTGTGCTTATTGAAGTCAGACGTCACAATGGCA
Organism: Neogobius melanostomus; assembly: GCA_007210695.1. Classification (NCBI taxonomy): domain Eukaryota; kingdom Metazoa; phylum Chordata; class Actinopteri; order Gobiiformes; family Gobiidae; genus Neogobius; species Neogobius melanostomus. The sequence continues at coordinate 36,696 of VHKM01000824.1, read as the reverse complement.
CCGAGCTCTGTCAAAACGCTCTGGCCAAACGTTAGCTCAGAGTGTGTTCTGAAGCGTAGCTGCGTCTTTGAAGGAGCTCTTAACCCTCACACCCTAGGGCCTTTTTGTGGCCTTTGACATTTTCATTTTTATGGCATTTTTTCTGTGTTCAGTGGATGTTCCTCAAATTTCCCTCAGGATAATCATTTCTGGAGAAGTTCATTTTGGCTATTCAGATTTTTTACATTAGCTTCCCAGAGCTGGGGCTGAAAAAAAATCACACTTAACACCCGAAGGCCAGAAAAGTGGCCTCTACTTTCAACATCCACAACATTTTTGTACTTTCATATTTTTTCACACTTTAAAAACTCAGACTCATAGATCTATGTCTGCTTGACACATACATACCAAATATCTGTCATATTTTATATTTTTAACTCTTTATGAGCCAAAATGCATTCTTAACTCCTCATTTTTGCTCTTGCAGAGTCAGTAATACTTGTATAACCTTTATAAATATGATCCAAATTGAATGAGCTTCATTTGTTCATCTTCCCTAAGGGTTGGTCATACAATGGTAGTAACCTTGTTTTTAACAGTTGTTAAATGTTTCTGTAGAGCCACACTAAAATGAACAAAATGCTGTCATCCCATTGAAAATCAATACAAATGTTCCACAGAAACTCTGTCTTCTGTGGTTTTATCTCAGGAGCAGTTTGCACATGTGGGAACATTTTTATATGAGTTGGATGACTGTGCATAAGATAAACATTTGGACAATGAGAACACAATAATATAATGAAAAAGGATTTAACCCCTTAACCCCCACCTGAACTGAGTACACTTTCTAAAGTTTGGCTTCACCCAAATCTAAAAGCTTCTTGAAAAAGAGTCAAAATAGCGACAAGAAAAAGATACAAGTGACGAAAAAGCAACAGAAAAGTGATGAAAAGCTTCCCAAAGAGGTGTTACCCTGGCCAAGAGGCTTATGGATTTGGGTAAAGCTGAACTAGAGAGTTAAGGCGGGGTTAAGAGGTAAACCACTGGACAGTTGTATTGTTCATATGCCCAGTTGCTTAGTTTAAAGTAACTATATATATTTCATGCTAATTTGTGTATTAAATGAAGTCTTGAGTGAAGCTGCTGAGAGTTATTTACAAACCATCCAACAGCATTAAACTAATGTCTTCTCCTCTGCTGCCTCTGCTGCCCCTGGCCTGGAAAACACACAACAGCATAATCAATGGGTCCATCCAAATAATAACACCTACAGTGCATCCAGCTGTTACCAAGAAGCCTATGATGACCCTGGATGAACTGCAGAGAGCTACAGCTCAGGTGGGGAAACTGTACACAGGACAACTAAGCCACATGGTGGCTTCTAGCAAACAGAAAACGGGACTTCTTATGGTTTCTTTCAAAAATCGCTTGTTCTTGCCACTCTGCCATAAGGCCAGATTTGTGCAGTGTACGACTAATAGTTGTCCTGTGTACAGTTTCCCCCACCTGAGCTGTAGCTCTCTGCAGTTCATCCAGGGTCATCATAGGCTTCTTGGTAACAGCTCTGGTCAGTGCGGTCCTTGTTCGGTCAGTAAGTTTAGGAGAACAGCCGGGTCTTGGTAGGTTTGCAGTGATGCCACACTCTTTCTATTCCTGGATGATGTATTTAACTGTACTTTGAGAGATGTTCAAAGCTTTGGAAATGTTTTTATAACCTAACCCAGCTTTATACTTCTCAATAACTTTATCTCAGACCTGTCTGGTGTGTTATTGGACTTCATGATGTTGTTTAGTGACCAATACACTCTGACCATAGCTCTGAGGCCCTCACAGAACAGCTTAATTATACTGGGAGTAGATTACACACAGGTGGCCTCTATTTAATGGTTAGGGCAAGGTGTGAACATTCTGCAGTCATTAGGAATGTTATAAAGGCAATTTAATGCACTCAGAAAAAGCATTATGAATACTTATGCACGCCCCACTTTTCACTTTTCTATTTTTGAAAAATAACAGAATCATGTATCATTTTGCTTTCACTTCACAGTTGTCTGTTACTTGTGTGTGAACTTTCAGTAAAAAATTCAAAATAAATCTTTACGTTTATGGTTGTAAACATGACAAATGTGAAAAAGTGAAGCGCTGTGAATACTTTCCGGATGCACTGTATGTCCTAATCCTAGGGATTGGCGGCGCTGTGATTTATGGGATGGCACATAGCTCCTTCTAGTCGCCGGTGAGGAACCACCAGAGGTCCCTATGCTAAAGGAGGTGTGATAGGAAGCATTGAGGCTCCTTTCCCTCCTTCCTGACTGTTCTCATCGTCTTCACTTTGGGACTTGAACTTTTGAAAATCACGTGTCCAGACTCAGCTGGGACTAGACCAGAGTTAAACCATGATCAAGACATAATACAGGGCTCAATCACAAACTAAACAGCACTAAACTGGGACCAAGGACTTAATCAGTTTAACCTCTTACTTAACCGAGTGGATTTTCTCCAGTTCGGCTTTACCCAAATCTAAAAGCTTCTCGACAGGAGCTTACAGTCTATAGGCCAGTGTCACGCCTCATTTGAAAGCTAAGACCTACTAAACTGATGATTTTCCTTGCATTGTTGCCGCATTGTCGTCACTTTTTCACGTTCTTTTCCGTCTCATTTTTGCCACTTTTCTTATTTCTTCTTTTGTCACATTTTTGTTTCTTTTTGTTGTTGTTGCTCCTTTGTGGTTTTTTAGGGTCACGTTTTTGTTGCACTTTTATTGCTCTTTTTTGTTTTGTTTTAAACATTTCCATTATTTCCAAAAAGTGTGGATATATAACGCTGCAGTCAGTCCAGTCTGGACCATGATCTGAACCAGCGAAGAGCAGCTGTGGTCAGCTCTGGACTCAGCGCTGGAGTCTGGGCAGGACTACGAGTCTCTCAGCCTGAGCAGAGCTTGGTGTAGGATTTGAGCACCGTACACTCTCGTTCAGATTGATAAATGCCTAAACAAGTGTGATTTTTCGTACACCTCACACACGCTCTGATTTGACTGTACGCAGGTTTGATAAATAAGGACATTCTCAGTCTCTGACCCTGACTTTAATCATAGAGGAGAAAGACTGGCCTTTTCGGTTCTTACCATCTGTCCTGGGTGGAGCAATGACAGGTCCTGTAAAGATTAACAGGGAAGTCAATGCTTTGTTCTTGCAGCAGTTTCCACAGTTTCCTGAAGTCCATGTTGTGCACGGTGGCTGAGTGGTTAGGGCTGAGTGGTTAGGGCTTTTGCATCAAAGCAAAAAGGCTTTTTCTATTAAACTTATAATGAGCTCTTTTAAAAGGTCCTTGTCATGAGAAAACAAGTAAAACTCTTTAAAGTATTATTTAATAACCACTCAGCGGAGGATGCAGCTAATACAAGTGGTCAGATAGGATTTTTTCTTGATGCCAAGTTTGATCTGATCTTTGTAGTTTGATCTGATCTTTGTAGTTTGATCTGATCTTTGTAGTTTGATCTGATCTTTGTAGTTTGATCTGACACGTATAACTGGTTTGACTTTTCCAGCTGTGAAAAGGCTTTGAGAGCGATTTGTAAAAAGGCTCGAGTGAGACTAGAGAGAACAGAACGAGATCAGAACATTCACCCACAGATCCCAAAGGTCGAGACACGTCTCTCTCTCCTTCTCTTTATTTATTTGAATAAGTTCAAGTCAAAGATAGAAGGAAGATGTTTCATCCATTTACAAATCAACTCAGACATATATTATGTCTGAGTTTAATGTATTTTCACTTTGTACATCCCAGCGTCACAAGCGCTGCCTAAAAAGAAAAGCAAAACTCGTGTTGTTTTTATTTTTATTTTTTATTGTGCAGTGTGTACATTATTTACACAAGTGAAGAAGAAAGTATAAAGCACATTTCTGCAAAGGTAAAGGGACATGAGACAGAAGGGAGTCGACTCAACAGCAGGGCAGAACAAAGACTAGTTGATACTGTAAATAACTTGAATAGGAATACTTGGCAGTTTTTGTTCCCTCCTCCTTCTCTTCACATCCACATCACATAAACAGTATTGTATCCGTGTACATTCTGTTACAAACATGTTCAGTTCTGGTCTGTGGGGCGGGGCAGGGCGAGGTGTACTCCGTCTCCGCCTGGTCACCTGAGGGACACAGAGGAACAAGCATGAATACAGTATTTAAAGCAAAGTATGTGAGTATTTTGGCAGTACTTGGTGTGTAGTAGTCGTATATCTTGACCACTGCAGGTTTGAGGTTTTGAATGTCCGTCTCCTTCCCCAGACGCAGACGGTACGACACGGTTTGGTCCTTGGACAACTGTGAACAGAGGAACATAAAAGAGTTACGGCAGGAGTAAAGGAGGTCGAGGAGCAACATTCGAGCAACTCATCTACTTCAACATATCTAAAGTTTTGTGCAGCAACGTTTTCTTCTCATGTAGCTGACGCAGGGTTTGGACAAAAACACACACAATATGCTTAAGTTGCAATAAGATCAAACCTTAGTTCATTAGAAAGTGTCTAAATGAGTGAAAGCCGCTCAAAACAAGATTCATATTCTCAAATCAAGTCATTTAATCCTTATAATTTCAAAGTTTTCATAGCTTATTTTTATCTAAATTCTGTGTTATATGTTTTATGTTGCACGAGTGTTTGTAAACCTGTTCTCAAACAATGGCAATAAATATAATTCTGATTCTGACGGTAGTGTACTAAGATATCTAGAACCAGAAAACAGAACGATGATGTTAAGACTATTTATTTTAAAGTTGTATCATTTATTTGAGCTCAAACAACCAAGTCACTTCCTTCAACAGCATCAAACTTAGTCTCTAAAGATATTATATTCTTTTCGGTATCTGCTTTGGATACTTTTATTTATTTGATACCAGTAGTACTTAAACTTTTTCTCGATGCCAGACTGATATTGTCTAACGGTGCCCAGCCCTAATGCTGACGAGCCTCCCACCAGAAAAACCTATATTGATCCTGGAGCCTTGTAGAGAGAGGCCACTGTGATGGAAAGTAAAGGTGCCAGGCTGACCACTCATACAGCCGCTGGGTCACTACAAGGTCAAATACACACAAATATAAAAAAATGGTTTCCTGCATGCAAAGTTCCATAACGCTCCTTTAAAGGGAGATGTAGAACCAGGGCCAGTCCTTAAAGTGGACATATCCTGCAAAATAGACTTTCTTAAAGGGACTATACAGAGTTTAAAAATGTTAAAATGATGTATTTCCTCCCTTACATGTTCCAGTCATGTCCTAATGTGTAGAATGAGCCTAGACCTGTTCACCACAACTGCCTTTAAAATCCTGCACTGTCACTCAGAAAGGTGTTCAGTCGAGTCCGAGGTGCCGTCATGCACGAGCTTAATATAGAGACTGCAGTTACACGTAAACCTGAGGTGGCAGTAGTGAGTATAAAATGACCAACATGCATCTAGTTTAAACCATGTTGTAACGTTGTTCCCTCGTCAAAGACAGACCTGGAGTCGTATTTCAAACATTCAGGTGGTTTTGAGTTCTTCCTCAGACAAAGCTGTTAAATGTCTCTGTTTCTTCTTCTACGGCGTCAGTGCCTCGATCTGTACTTCCTCATTACACTCGCATCATTGTTCAAACCCAAAAACTGTTTTTAAAGCCCCTAACTCTGAGCTGTTCTGTGCTCAAAGTGTGTTTATCGCTCACTGCTGGAGCTGCTCACGCGCTGTAATCGCTGTGTAGTTCATTTTTAAAGATGATTCCTACAGCTGCCAGCAGGAGGAGCTCCAGTCAAGATTTCACCAGCTCTTTCTCCTGCATGTTACAATTTAATTCTTACAGAGAAATATTTTCAAATTATAAAATGTAAATATCAAAGCTGAGGCTCCAAATAATGTTTTTAGTCTATTTTTAAGCTCCATATGCAGGACATTCACTTCAAGGGATGCAGCTAATGGCCACCTCCGGGAACTTGGATGCCCCATTCCAGTTTTTTTAGCTCCATACATATGATTTTTTAACACTTCATGCTGGTTGATACCAATAACACCGCCCTATTTTAAAGCTGTAAAAACACAGTGGTAACTCACCTCCCGGATGTAGATCAGAACATGGTCGTCTTTCTGCTCCACACGATCTACGAGGTTCTCAAACTGCAGCTGCAACACAGACATTACACTGGTTAAGGAGAAGTATTAATAATAATAATAATGCCTTACACTTGTATGCGCTTTACAAGCCTGTATTACCAAGTTTCTCAAGCGCTGCACTGTCGTCATTATTCATTCACTCCATACTTGGTGGTGGTAAGCTACTGTTGTAGCCACAGCTGCCCTGGGGTAGACTGACGGAAGCGAGGCAACCAGTCTGCGCCATCGGCCCCTCCGACCACCACCTACCACTCACTCACTCACTACATTCGCTAGGCTTCCTGGTGTTACCAAACGGTCTCCCATCCAAGTACTGACCAGGCCTTCCCTGCTTAGCTTCCAAGATCTGACGGGATTGGGCATAGCAAAGGCGGTATGACCACAATATTAACAGTAGTAGTCGTCGTCCCTAGTCCTAGTAACTAACCTTTTTGAGGGTGCTTGGGTCCGGGACAAAGCCTGACAGCATCTTAACATCCAGGATGATCATGTTGGAGCTGCTCTGTTCTCCAAAGTAACTGCAGGAAAACAACAAATCTGTTTCTGCCTGAATAATAGTTTGAATATAAACATCCTGGCCCTGAGTAGAAAGTGTTTCTACAGCTCCCTTTATAATTGTCCTTGTTCTTACTGAGCTGTGAGTGAGCGTCAGGACGGTCGAGTCACACTCCATGTGGGCCTCCGCCTTCACCCCCACGCTCTGCTCGTCCCGCGGCGTCGGGATGTTGTAGTGGGTCGAGATCTGCACAAACAGACGACTCTTTGAGGACAGGATTCACTCACTGTAGACGCCAGCAATTCTGTCTGGAGACCCCTCCACATCAAAGGCCCCTCCCACCCTCACCTGCACGGAGGCACAGGCGCTCCCGTCACCTCCAGGCCGTACTGCCACAGCGCTCTCCAGTGGCCGCTCCTGGTACAGCAGCTTGTTGCTCTGGTCACGGTGAAGGACATGGGATGGGTCTGTGGCGCCGAGGAGGCCTGCACCACGACAGAAACTGAGCCATCGGACTGTAGACAGAGTGGAGTACAGCGCCAGGGCCTGCAGCGCACCACCGTGTCCTTACAGAGGAATTACAGTCATTAACACTGCCGCTGACACTGGAAAAGAGAGCCGCGGTACCTGAGTGGACTTGAAGCCACCAATAGGGGTTCTGTTGGCCCGTGCAGCCACGCGGACATCTTAGAGGCGACCAGCTCCTCCACAACTGACTGGGGCGCGTGAGGGTGGACAGCGCACGTACGCGGAGGTCTACCACCGACAGGGAGGCGAGGAGGCGGACCGTGCAGGAACCCGCCCTGGAGACACAGATGAGTGTAATACAGGCCAGAACACAACCTACAGAACAACACAGGGTTAAAATTGGAGAGAAAATTTTTAAAAATCCTGACCCAATAGTTCCCTAAAGTCAAACCTTTATCTGAGCTACTTGCTGTTTTTAGAATCTTTGTAAGATAAGGAGTCATGGGCAAGATGATTGTGGAGCCCTGGAAGTGCATGATAAGAAAATAAAATGGTGTCTCCACATGACTTCAAATGTCTTTCCCAAAATGATATGTTGCCAAAAAAGCAAGAAAACCTCTTATATCCTTGTAATTGAAAATGGTCCCTCGCGTTGAGGGACCATGATGGCATCAGCCGACCTCCCTCGTGAGCCTGTGTGTGCAGCCTCTTCAGGAGCTGAGCTCGCGTCTCTGTGTCTCCGGCCAAACTGAACACGGTAGGCCATGAGCGCGTGGTGTAGATGTTTCTTCCATGTTCTCCGTTGTGGTTCTTCAACAAGACAGGCTCTCCTGCAGCACTGGGTCCTACAGGAAAATACAGAGGTTACGTGGTGGTTGTAATAAAGATGAAGTTATAGTCTAGCTGTAAACTTCGTTAGTCAGAGTTTATTCCTCTACAGTTCTGGACATGTTCATCTCCAGGAAAGCAGCAGTGATGATAGGCGCTGAGTGGGTGACGTTGCGGACACTCCTCCCTGAAAACAGCAGCAGATGAAACAGGATTTAAGAGAGGTAATGGAACATTGTCATAGGCACCCAAATTATGTTTTTTCCCAGTGGTCCAACGACCTAAACAACACAAAAAAATAAATAAAATAGGACAAAAACTGTTTATATGCGGACGGACTCCTTATTGAGCTAAACAATAGGGAAAGTACTAATGTAATGGACTGGACCTGTGCTGTGAGAAGAGGAAGAGTTTTCCTGACCTTCAATACGGTTGATGAGGTTTTCCTACCTTTCATACGGTTGTTGAAGAATCCTGACCTTCATTTCAGTTGTTGAAGAGTTTCCTGACCTTCATACGTTGTTGAAGAGTTTCCTGACCTTCATACAGTTGTTGAAGGAGGTTTCCTTTGACCTTATACGGATGTTGAGAGTTTCCCATGACCTTCATACAGTTGTTGAAGAGTTTCTTGACCTTCAATACGGTGTTGAAGAGTTTCATACCTTCATACAATTAGTTGAAGAGTTTCCTGACATTCATACGGTTGTTGAAGAGTTTCCTGACCTTCATACGGTTGTTGAAGAAATTCCTGACTTCATACGGTTGTTGAAGTGTTTCCTGCTCATCATTGTGAAGAGTTTCCATGACCTTTCTACATTGTTGAAGAGTTTCCTGACCTTCATACAGTGTTGAAGAGTTTCCATCACCTTCATACGGTGTTGAAGAGTTTCTTGACCTTTCATACAGTTGTTGGAAGAGTCCTGACCTTCATACAGTTTTTGAAGAGTTTCCATGACTTATACAGTTGTTGAAGGAGTTTCCATGACCTTCATGACGGTTGTTGAAGAGTTTCCTGCCTTTCATACAGTTGTTGAAGAGTTTCCATGACCTTTTCATACGGTTGTGAAGAGGTTTCTTGCCCTATCATACAGTTGTTGAAGAGTTTCTTGACCTTCATACGGTGTTTGAAGAGTTTTCCTGACCTCATACAGTTGTTGAAGAGTTTCCATGACCTTCATACAGTTGTTTGAAGAGTTTTCCTGACCTTCATACAGTTGGTTGAAGAGTTTCCTGACCTTCATATAGTTGTTGAAGAGTTTTCCTGACCTTCATACAGTTTGTTGAGAGTTCTGACCTTCATACAGCTGTTAAGAGTTTCCATGAACCTTTATTACAGTTGTTGAAGAGTTTCCTGACCTCATCGGTTGTTGAAGAGTTCTTGCCTTCATACGGTTGTTTGAGAGTTTCCTGACCGTTCATACAAGTTTGTTGAAGAGTTTCCTGACCTCATTCGGTTGTTGGAAGAGTTTCCTTGACCTTCATACGGTCTTGTTGAAGAGTTTCCTGACCTTAATGCGGTTGATTGTTAAGAAGTTTCCTGACCTTCATACGGTTGTTGAGGAGTTCCTGACCTTAATGCGGTTGTTGAAGGTTTCCATGACCTTCATACAGCTGTGAAGAGTTTCCATGCCTTCATACGGTTGTTGAAGAGTTTCCTGACCTTTCATACGGTTGTGAAGAAGTTTCCTGACCTTCATACAGTTGTTGAAGAGTTCCTGACCTTCAGACAGTTGTGAAGAAGTTCCCTGACCTTCATACAGTTGTTGAAGAGTTTCCTGACCTTCATTCGGTTGTTGAAGAGTTTCCTGGGACCTTCATACGGTTGTTGAAGAAGTTTCCTGACCTTTTAATTGCGGTTGTTGAGAGTTTCCTGACCTTCAGGACAGTTGTTGAGAGTTTCCATGACCTTCATACAGTGTGATAGAGTTTCCATGACCTTATACGGGTGTGAAGAGTTTACTGGACCTTCATACAGTTGTTGAAAGAGTTTCCTGACCTTCATACGGTTGTTGAGATTTTCCTGACCTTCATTTAAGTTGTTGAAGAGTTTCCTGACCTTTCTACAGTTTTGAAGAGTTCCTGACTTTCATACGGTTGTGAGATTTTCTGACCTTCTACAGTTGTTGAAGAGTTCCATGGACCTTCATAAGTGTTGAAATTTTCCGACCTTCATACAGTTGTTGAAAGTTTCCATGACCTTCATACAGTGTTTGGAAGAGTTTCATGACCTTCATACAGTTGTTGAAGAGTTTCCATGACCTTCATACGGTTGTAAGAGTTTCTTGACCTTCATACGGTTTGTTGAGAGTTTCTTGACCTCATACCGGTTTTGAAGATTTTCCTGACCTTCATACGGTTTTGTGAAGAGTTTCCTGACTTAATGCGGTTTGTTGAAGAGTTTCCATGGACCTTCATACAGCTGTCGAAGAGTTTCCATGACCTTCATACGGTTCTTGTTGAAGATTCCTACCTTTCATACGGTTGTGAAGAGTTTCCGACCTCATACAGTTGTTGAAGAAGTTTCCTGACCTTCCATACAGTTGGTGAAGAGTTTTTCCTGACTTCAGGACAGTTGTGAAGATTCCCTGACCTCTCATACAGTTGTAGAGTTTCCTGACCTTCTTCGGTTGTTGAAGAGTTTCCTGACCTTCATTACGGTTGTTGAAGAGTTTCCTGACCTTAATGCGTTTGTTGAAGAGTTTCCTGACCTTCAGGACAGTTGTTTGAAGAGTTTCCATGCCATTCATTACAGTTGTGAAGATTTCCATGACCTCATACGGGCTGTTGAAGAGTTTACTGACCTTCATACAGTTGTTTAAGAGTTTCCTGACCTTCATACGGTTGTTGAAGATTTCCTGACCTTCATACAGTTGTTGAAGAAGTTTCCGACCTTCATACAGTTGTTGAAGAGTTCCTGACCTTCATACGGTTGTTGAAGATTTTCCTGAACCTTCATACAGTTGTTGAAGAGTTTTTCCATGACCTTCATACAGTGTTGAAGATTTCCTGGACTTCATACAGTTGTTGAGAGTTTCCATGACCTTCATACAGTTGTGAAGAGTTTCATGCCTTCATACCAGTTTGTTGAAGGAGTTTCGATGACCTTCATACGTTGTGAGAGTTTCTTGACCTTTCATACGTTGTTGAAGAGTTTCCTTGACCTTCATACGGTTGTTGAGAGTTTCCTGACCTTCATCGGTGTTGAGAGTTTCCTTGACCTTCATACAGATTGTTGAAAGAGTTTCCATGACCTTCATACGTTTGTTGATTGAAGAGTTTTCTGACCTTCATTTCAGTTGTTGAAGAGTTTCCATGACCTTCATTACGGTTTTTTGAAGTTTCCTGACCTTCATACAATGTTTGGAAGGTTTCCTGACCTCATAAGGATGTTGAAGAGTTTCCTGCCTTCATACAGATGTGAAGAGTTTCCTGACCTTCATACAAGCCTGTTGAAAGAGTTCCATGACCTTCATACGGTTGTTTGAAGAGTTTCCTGACCTCATACAGATGTTGAAGTGTTTCCTGACCTTCATACTGTTGTTGAAGAGTTTCCTGACCTTCATTCAGTTGTTGAAGAGTTTCCTGCCTTCATAACAATTGTTGAAGAGTTTTCCTGACCTTCATTTATGGTTGTTGAAGAGTTTTCCTGACTTCATGCGGGTTGTTGAAGAGTTTCTGATCTTCAGACAGTTGTTGAAGAGTTTCCTGAACCTTCATACGGTTGTTGAGAGTTTCCTGACCCTTCATACGGTGTTGAAGAGTTCCTGACCTTCATTACAGTTGTTTGAAGAGTTTCCTGACCTTCATACATTGTTTGAAGAGTTTCCTGACCTTCAGACAGTTGTTGAAGAGTTCCCCCATGACCTTCATATATTGTTGGAAGGTTCCTGACCTTCATACAGTTGTTGAAGAGGTTTCCTGACTTCATACAGCTGTGAAGAGTTTTTCCATGACCTTCATTTACAGTTGTTGAAGAGTTTTCTGACCTTCATACGGTTGTGAGAGTTTCCTGACCTTCATACGGTTGTGAAGAAGTTTCCTGACCTTCTACAGTTTGTTGAAGAGTTTCCTGACTTCATTCGGTTGTTGAAGAGTTTCCTGACCTTCATCGGTTGTTGAAGAGTTTCCTGACCTTAATGCGTTGTTTGAAGAGTTTCCTGACCTTCATACGGTTGTTGAAGAGTTTCCTGACCTTAATGCGGTTGTTTGAAGAGTTTTCCATGGACCTTCATACAGCTGTGAAGAGTTCCCATGACCTTCATACGGTTGTTGAAGAGTTTCCGACCTTCATACGGTTGTTGAAGGAGTTTCCTGCCTTCATACAGTTGTTGAAGAGTTTCCTGACCTTCATACAGTTGTTGAAGTCCTGACCTTCAGACCAGTTGTTGAAGAGTTCCCTGACCTTCCATACAGTTGTTGAAGAGTTTCCTGACCTTCATTCGGTTGTTGAGAGTTTTCCTGACCTTCATTACGGTTGTTGAAGGTTTACTGACCTTAATGCGGTTGTGAAGAGTTTCCTGACCTTCAGACAGTTGTTGAAGGAGTTTCCATGCCTTCATCAGTTGTTGAATTTCCATGACCTTCATACGGGTGTTGAAGAGTTTACTGACCTTCATACAGTTGTTGAAGAGTTTCCTGACCTTTCATACGGTTGTTGAAGATTTCCTGACCTTCATACAGTTGTTGAAGATTTCCTGACCTTCTACAGTTGTTGGAAGAGTTTCCTACCTTCATTACGGTTGTTGAAGATTTTCCTACCTTCAACAGTGTTGAAGAGTTTCCATTGACCTCATACAGTTGTTTGGAAGATTTTCCTGACCTTCATACATTGTTTTGAAGAGTTTTCCATGGACCCTTCATACAGTTGTTGAAAGAGTTTCCATGACCTTCATACATTTGTTGAAAGAGTTCATGACCTTCATACGGCTTGTTGAGAGTTTCTTGACCTTCATACGGTTGTTGAAGAGTTTCTTGACCTTCAATACGGTGTTGAAGAGTTTCACTGACCCTTCATACAGATGTTGAAGAGTTTCCTGACCTTCATACAGCTGTTGAAGTTTTCCATGACCTTCATACGGTGTTGAAGAGTTCCTGACCCTTTCATACAGATGTTGAAGTGTTTCCTGACCTCATTACAGTTGTTGAAGAGTTTCCTGCCTTCCATTCAGTTGTTTTGAAGAGTTTCCTGACCCTTCTTTACAATTGTTGAAGAGTTTCCTGACCTTCATATGGTTGTTGAAGAGTTTCCTGACCTTCATGCGGTTTGTTGAAAGTTTCCTGATCTTCAGACAGTTGGTTGAAGTTCCTGCCTTCATACGGTTGTGAAGATTTCCTGACCTTCATTGCGTTGTTAGAGTTTCCTGATCTTCAGACAGTTGTTGAAGAGTCCTGACCTTCATTCAGTCGTTGAGAAGTTTCCTGACCTTCATACAGTGTAGGTTTCCTGACCTTCATTCAGTTGTTGAAGAGTTTCCTGACCTTCATTCAGTTGTTTTTGAAGAGTTTCCCTGACCTTATTCAATTGTTGAAGAGTTTCCTGACCTTCATACAGTTGTTGAAGAGTTTTCCTGACCTTCATTACGGTTGGTTAAGAGTTTCCTGACCTTCATACGGTTGTTGAAGAGTTCCTGACTTTCATAAGTTGTGAAGAGTTCTCCATGACCTTCATACAGTTGTTTGAAGAGTTCCTGACCTTCATACGGTTGTTGAGAGTTTCCTGACCTTCATACAGATTGTTAGAGTTCCTGACCTTTCATACAGTTGTTGAAGAGTTTCCTGGACCTTCATACGGTTGTTGAAGAGTTTCCATGACTTCATACGGTTGTTGAAGATTTCTGACCTTCATACAGTTGTTGAAGAGTTTCCTGCCTTCATACGGTTGTTGAAGAGTTTTCCTGACCTTCATACAATGTTGAAAGTTCCTGACCTTCATACAGTTGTTTGAGGTTTCCTGACCTTTCATTCGTTGTTGAAGGAGTTTCCGACCTTCATAACCAGTTTGTTGAAGAGTTTCCTGACCTTCATCGGTTGTTGAAGAGTTTCCTGACCTTTCATGCGGTTGTTGAAGAAGTTTCCTGACCTCAGACAGTTGTTGAAGAGTTTCCTGACCTTCATACGGTTGTTGAGAGTTTCCTGACCTCATGCGGTTGTTGAAGAGTTTCCTGACCTTCAGACAGTTGTTGAAGAGTTTCCCTGACTTCATAAGTTGTTGAGAGTTTTCCTGACCTTCATACAGTTTTGAGAGTTTTCTGCCTCAGGACAGTTAGTTGAAGAGTTCCCTGACCCATATATTGTTGAAGAGTTTCCTGACTTCATACAGTTGTTGAAGAGTTTTCCTGACCTTCATACAGCTGTTGAAGAGTTTCCATGACCTTTCTTACAGTTGTTGAGAGTTTTCCTACCTTCATACATTGTTGAAGAGTTTCCTGACCTTCATCGGTTTTGTAAGAGTTTCCTGACCTTCATACGGTTGTTGAAGAGTTTCCTGACCTTAATGCGGTTGTTGAAGAGTTCCTGACCTTCTACGGTTGTTGAGAGTTTCCTGACCTTAATGCGGTTGTTGAAGAGTTTCCATGACCTTCATACAGCTGTTGAGATTTCCATGACCTTCATACGGTTGTTAAGAGTTTTCCTGACCTTCATACGGTTGTTGAAGGTTTCCTGACCTTCAACGTTGTTGAAAGATTTCTGACCTTCATACAGTTGTTGAAGAGTTTCCTGACCTTCAGGACAGTTGTGAATATTCCCTGACCTTCATACAGTTGGTTGAAGGTTCCTGACCCTTCATTCGGTTGTTGAAGAGGTTCCTGACCTTCATACGGTTGTGAAGAGTTTCCTGACCTTAATGCGGTTGTTGAAGAGTTTCCTGACCTTCAGACAGTTTGTTGAAGAGTTTCCATGACCTTTCATTACCAGTATGTGAGAGTTTCCATGACCTTCATACGGGTGTTTGAAGAGTTTACTGACCTTCATACAGTTGTTGAAGAGTTTCCGCACCTTTCATACGGTTGTTGAAGATTTTCCTGACCTTCATACAGTTTGTTTGAAGGTTCCTGACCTTCATACAAGTTGTTGAAGAGTTTCCTGACCTTCATACGGTTGTTGAAGATTTCCTGACCTCATACAGTTGTTGAAAGAAAGTTTCCATACCTTCTACAGTTGTGAAGATTTTTCCTGACCTTCATACAGTTGTTGAAGAGTTTCCATGACCTTCTTTACAGTTGTTGAGAGTTTCATGCTTTCATACAGTTGTTGTAAGAGTTTCCATGACCTTCATCGGTTGTTGAAGAGTTTCTTGACCTTCATTACGGTTGTTGAAGAGTTTCTTTGACCTTCATACGGTTCGTTGAAGAGTTTTCCTGAACCTCATACGGTTGTTGAAGAGTTCCTGACCTTTCATACATTGTTGAAGAGTCCATGACCTCAAAAAAAAAAAGAGAGAGATACCTTCAATACAAGTTGTTGAAGAGTTTCCATGACCTTCATACGTTGTTGAAGAGTTTCTGACCTTCATACAGAATGTTGAATGAGTTTCCTGACCTTCATACAGATGTTGAAGAGTTTCCTGAACCTTCATTACAGAATGTTGAAGAGTTCTGACGTCATACAGCTGTTGAAGAGTTTCCATGACCTTCATACGGTTGTTGAATGATTTCCTGACCTTCCATACAAGATGTTGAAGTGTTCCGACCTTCATACAGTTGTTGAAAGAGTTTCCTGACTCTTCATTCAGTTGTTGAAGAGTTCCTGACATTCATACAATTGTAAGAGTTTCCCTGACCTTCATATGGTTGTTGAAGAGTTTCCTGACCTTCATGCGGTTGTTGAAAGAGTTTCCTGAATCTTCAGACAGTTTGAAGATTTTCCTGACCTCATACGGTTGTTGAGAGTTTCCTGACCTTCATGCGTGTTGCTTGAAGAGTTCCTGATCTTCAGACAGTTGTTGAAGATTTCCTACCTATTACATTCAGTCGTTGAAGATTTATCCTGACCTCATTCAGTTGTTTGAAAGAGTTTCTTGACCTTCATTCAGTTGTTGAAGAGTTTCCTGAAACTTCATATCAATGTTGAAGAGTTTCCGTGATCCTTCAATACAGTTGTTGAAGAGTTTCCTGACCTTCATTACGGTTTTGAAGATTCTGAGCCTTCATACGTGTTGAAGAGTTTCCTGACCTTCATTACATGTTGAAGAGTTTCCATGACCTTCATACGTTGAAAGTCCTGACCTTCATACGGTTGTTGAAGAGTTTCCTGACTTCATACAGATGTTGAAGATTTCCTGACCTTCATACAGTTGTTAAGAGTTTCCTGACGCTTCATACAGTTGTTGAAGAGTTTCCCATGACCTCATACGGTTTTGAAGAGTTCCTACCTCAACAGTTTGAAGGAGTTTCCGACCTTCATACCAGCTGTTGAAGAGTTCCATGACCTTATACGGTCGGTTGAAGAGTTTCCTGACCTTCATAAGATGTTGAAGTGTTTCCTGACCTTCATACAGTTGTTGAAGAGTTCCTGACCTCATTCAGTTGTTGAAGAGTTCCTGACCTTCATACAATTGTTGAAGAGTTTCATGACCGTCATATGGTTGTTGAAGAGTTCCTGACCTCACGGTTGTTGAAGAGTTTCCCTGATCTTCAGACATTTGTGAAGAGTTTTCCTGACTTCATACGGTTGTTGAAGAGTTCCTGACCTTCATGGCGGTTGTTGAAGTAGTTTCCTGATCTTCCAAAGAACAGTTGTTGAAGAAGTTTTTCCCCTGACCCAATTCAGGTCGTTGAAGAGTTTCCATGACCTTCATCAGTTGTTGAAGAGTTTCCTGAACCTTCATTCAGTTGTTGATAAGAGTTTCCTGACTTCATTCAATTGTTGATAGAGGTTTCCTACCTTCATACAGTTGTTGAAGAGTTCCTGACTTCATGACGGTTGTTGAAGAGTTTTCCTGGACCTTCATACGGTTGTTGATAGAGTTTCCTGACCTTCATCAGTTGTTAAGAAGTTTTCCATGAACCTTCACACAGTTGTTGAGAGTTCCTGACCTTCATACGTTGTTGAAGAGTTTCCCTGACCTTCATAAGATGTTGAAAAGAGTTCCCTGACCTTCATTACAGTTTGTTGAAGAGTTTCCTGACCTTCATACAGTTTGAAGAGTTTCATGACCTTCATACGGTTGTTGAAGAGTTTCCTGACCTTATACAGTTGTTGAAGAGTTTCCTGGACCTTCATGACGGTTGTTGAAGAGTTTCCCTGACCTTCAACAGATGTTGAAAGAGTTTTCCTGACCTCATACAGTTGTTGAAGAGTTTTCCATGACACTTCATTCATTGTTGAATGAGTTTCCTGACCTTTATACAGTTGTTGAAGAAGTTTCCTGACCTTCATAAGGTTGTTGAAAGAGTTTCTGACCTTCATGGCGGTTGTTGAATGAGTTTCCTGACCTTCATGACAGTGTTGAAGAGTTTCCTGACCCTTCATACGGTTGTTGAAGAGTCCTGACCTCATGCGGTTGTTGAAGAGTTTCCTGACTTCATTCAGTTTTGTTGAATGAGTTTCCTGATCTTCATACAGTTTTGAAGAGTTTCCTGACCTTCAATCACGGTTGTTGAAAGAGTTCCTGACCTTCATCGGTTGTTGAAGAGTTCCTGACGGCTTCATGCGGTTGTTGAAGATTCCTGACTTTCATTCAGTGTTGAAGAGTTTTCCGATCTTCATACAGTTGTTGAGAGAGTTTCCTGATCCTTCAATACGGTTGTTGAAGAGTTCCTGAACTCATGCGGTTTGAAGATTTTCCTGACCTTCAGACAAGTTGTTGAAGAGTTTCCTGACCTTCATACGGTTGTTGAGAGTTTCCCTGACCTTCAGCAGTTGTTGAGCGTCCGACCTCATTCAGTTGTTGAAAGGTTTCCTGATCTTCATACAGTTGTGAAGACTCCTGACCTTCATTCAGTTTGTTGAAAAGATTTTCCTGACCTTCATTCAGGTTGGTTGAAGTTTCCTGACCTTCATACGGTTGTTTGAAGAGTTTCCTGAACCTTCATACAGTTGTTGAAGAGTTTCCCATTACCTTCATACAGTTGTTGAAGAGTTTCCTACCTTCATACGTTTGTTGAAGAGTTTCCTGACCGTTCATACAGTTGTTTGAAGGTTTCCCATGACCTTCATACAGTGTTGAAGATTTCCATGAATCTTTCATACGGTAGGTTGAAGGAGTTCTTGACCTTTCATACAGTTTTGTGAAGAGTTTCCATGACCTTCATACAAGTTGTTGAAGAGTTTCCATGACCCGATACGATGTGAAGAGTTCTTGACCTCATACAGTGTTGAAGATGTTTCCCTGACCTTCATACAGTTGTTGAAGATTTCCTGACCTTCATACAGCTGTTGAAGAATTTCCAAGACCTTCATAACGGTTGTTGAAGAGTTTCCTGACCCTTCATAACAGATGTTGAAAGAGCCTGACCTTCATACAGCGTTGAAGAGTTTCCATGACCTTCATTACGGATGTTTGAAGAGTTTCCTGACCTCAGAGAACAGTTGTTGAAGAGTTTCCCTGATCTTCATACAGCTGTTAAGAGTTTCCCATGACCTCATACGTTGTTGAAGGGTTTCCTAGACGTTCATAAGTTTGAAGAGTTTCATGACCTTCAATACAGTTGTTGAAGAGTTTCTGACCCTTCCAAACGGTTGTTGAGATTTCTGAATCTTCATACACGTGTTGAAGAGTTTTTCCTGACCTTATCATCAGTTGTTGAAGAGTTTCCCTGAGCTTCATTCAGTTGTTGAAGAGTTTCGACCTTCATACGGTTGTTGAAAGAGTTTCCTGACCTTCATTCAGTGTTGAAGAGTTTCCATGACCTTCATACTAGTCTGTGAAGAGTTTCTGACCTTCATAACGTTGTTGAAGAAGTTTCCTGACCTTCATTCAGTGTTGAAGAGTTTTCCTTGATTTCATTCAGTTGTTGAAGAATTTCCTGATCTTCATTCAATGGTTGACGATTTCCTGACCTTCATAGCGGTTGTGAAGAGTTTCCTGACCTCATAGCGGTTGTTGAAGAGTTTCCTGACCTTCATCACGGTTTTGTTTGAGAGTTTCCTGACCTTCATTCAGTTGTTAGAAGAGTTTCCTTTTGACTCATACAGTTGTTGAGAGTTCCTGACCTTCCATGGCAGTTTGTTGAAGAGTTTCCTGATCTTTTCATTCAGTTGTTGAAAACAGTTTCCTGATCTCATCTCAGTTGGTGAAGAGTTCCTGACGCTTCATACGGTTTGTTGAAGAGTTTCCTGACCTTCATAGGTGTTGAAGAGTCCTGACCTTCATGATCGGTTGTTGAAGAGTTCCTGATCTTCATTCATGTTGAAAGAGGGTTTCCTGACCTCATACGGTAGTTGAAGAGTTTCCTGACCTCATTCAGTTGTTGAAGAGTTTTCCGATCTTCATTCAGTTGTTGAAGAGTTTCCTGATCTTCAATTCGGGTCAGTTGTGAAGAGGTTCCTGACCTTTCAATGACGGTTGGTTTGAAGAGTTACCGGACCTTCATACGGTTGTTGAAGAGTTTCCTTGACCTTCATTCAGTTGTTTGAATGAGTTCCTGACCTTCATGACGGGTGTTGAAGAGTCCTGACCCTTCATACGGATGTTGAAGAGTTTCCTGACCTGATTTAAGGTTGTGGAAGTGTTTCCTGATATTCCATGCGGTTGTTGAAGACTTTCCTGACCTTCATACGGATGTTGAAGAGTTTCCTGACCTTCATACAGTTGTTGAAGAGTTTCCGACCTTCATACGGTTGTTGAAGAAGTTTCCTGACCTTCATTCAGTTGTTGAAGAGTTTCCTATCTTTCATTCAGTTGTTGAAGAGTTTCCTGATCTTCATCAGTTTGTTGAAGAGTCCCTGACCTTCATACGGTTGTTGAAGAGTTAACGGACCTTCTACGGTTGCTGAAGAGTTTCCTGACCTTTCATTCAGTTGTTAAGGGAGTTTCTGACCTCATGACGGTTGTTGAAGAGTTTGCCTGACGCTCATACGGATGTTGAAGAGGTTTTCACTGACCTTGATTAAGTTGGGAAGGTGTTTCCCTGATATTCATGGGCGGTTGTTGAAGACTTTTCCTGACCTTCATAACGGATGTTGAAGGAGTTTCCTGACCTAATACGGTTTGTTGAAGAGTTTTCCTGACCTTCATGACGGATGTTTGAAGAGTTTCCCCTGATTTCATGCAGTTGTTGAACGCTTTCCCTGACCTTCATAACAGTGGATGAAAGAGTTTCCTGACCTTCATCACGGTTGTTGAAGAGTTTCCCCTGACCTGCATAGGTTGTTGAATGAAGTTTCCGCCCTGATGGCAGGAAGCAGCCGTCTCACTCTGTCGGCTCTGGAGCCATTCCCGGACTGGTCCAAGCTCCTGCGGTCTGATGTAGAACAAACTTAGACGCCTTAGAGAAAGCTCCGCAGCACGAACGTGTAGCCTGAAACACAGAGGAAGAGCGGTCAGTGAGCAGAGACATAGAGGCTAGTGCTTTATTCCCCTTTATATTCCCGATCAATATAGCAAAAAGACGGGTTTTGCCAACTGAGTCTGTCCTCAGCCCCTGACCCCGTGGTTGAGACGCCTCACCATGTGTTTCCGTCGCCGTGCCGAACGCGCTGTACGAGCCGTCTCTGTGTTGTAGTTTCAGCTGCGCTCTGGTATCCTGCAAAAGAAAAAGTCTCATAAGACCTTTTCATTTATGTAGTTAAGCAAGTTGTTGGTCGTGATAATCCAGCGAGAGTTTCCGAACAGTGTCATAACGGTAATGCCTGCTCTACTGTGATCTTATGAGACTTCATCTTTTTAAGTCGACTTTTGGAATAAAATAGAGGATGAGTAAAAGACAGACATTACATTTTATGTAGTTACCAATCCGTGAAAGAATTTAGAAAATTCTCTCCGGTGTTGCCATAAACTCGTTTCTAGTGGGACGGCACCTTTTAGTGCAAAGGTATTGAGGACAGGGCAGGTAATGTGGCACCAGGAGTAACAGGGGATGGGGGAGGGCATGCAGGCTGAAGCTACCAACTGCTGGAGGAACTTGAGAGCCGCGCTCTCTTGGACCTTTGGGCTGAGCTGCCTGCGTGCGCTGCAGGTACTGGGAGGATGGTAGATGTTGGGGCGACAGAGCCAATGTCTGCTCCCACACAGCCGTACGGCAAAATCTCAGCAGACCAGTCCAGCGTTCTTCATGCACGCCCAGAAGGGTCTGCCCTGGAGTCCAACAGGAGCAAAGAACACAGAGGTCTTTAAAGACAGAGGACACAGAGGCTGTTAAAGACAGAGGACACAGAGGTCTTTAAAGACAAGGACAACAGAGGTCTTTAAAGACAAAAGAACACAGAGGTCTTTAAAGCCAGAAGACACAGAGGTCTTTAAAGACAAAGAACACAGAGGTCTTTAAGCCAGAGGACACACAGGTCTTTAAAGACAAAGGGACACAGAGGTCTTTAAAGACAGAGGAACACAGAGGTCTTAAAGACAGAGAACACAGAGGTCTTTAAAGAACAAAGAACACAGAGTCTTTAAAGACAATAGAAACACAGAGGTCTTTAAAGACCAAGACACAGATAGGTCTTTAAAGACAAGAGACACAGAGTCTTTTAAAGACCAAGGACATCAGAGGTACTTTAAGACAAGGACACAGATGTCTTTAAAGACCAAGGACACAAGAAGGTCTTTAAGACAGAAGGACACAGAGTCTTTAAGACAAAAGACACAGAGGTCTTAAAGACCAAGGACACAGAGGTCTTTAAAGACTAAGGACATCAGAGGCTTTAAAGACAGAGGACACCAGAGGTCTTAAAAGACAGAGGACACAGAGGCTTTAAAGACCAAGGACACAGAGTACTTTAAAGACCAAGGATGCACAGAGGTCTTTAAAGACCAAGGACACAGAAGTCGCTTTAAAGACAAAAGACACAGAGGTTCTTTAAGACCAAGGACACAGAGGTCTTTAAAGACAAAGAACACAGAGGTTCTTTAAAGACAGAGGACACAGAGGTCTTTAAAGCCCGAGGACACAGAGGTTCTTTAAAAGACAGAGGACACAGAGGTCTTTAAAGACAAAAGACCAGAGGTCTTTAAAGCCAGAAGGACACACAGGCTTTAAAGAGGGATACTGCCCTATGTACAGGGACTGACAGTCATTCAAATATATCTGACACTCGTTGGCTTTCCATGTTTTGCTTTGCTGTGACAGTCACCTGTATACCCTCTTTAAGTATAGTATCGAGATGAGGTTTACCGAGGACAGAGACGGAGGCTCGTCGATCCCGGGATCAGCGTTCGCAGGGAAGAGACAGCTCACCGTGCTCCTTCCACGTCTCCCCTGAAACAACACAGTTATCAGGTTAAACCGGGCTGGACAGGATAAAGACTGACTAAGACATGCTAATGAATCCTAATAGGATGTAGAGATGTAAACTACAGGGTTAGCAGCGTTGATTAAACACTCCGACCCAAACTTTTGGCTCAGAACACAGGACAGGAGGAAGAGAGAAGGGACAATCTATGTTTGGAGGAGCAAGGAACACTGAGCATTGCTAACAATAAGTTAAAACTAGAAAGGAAATAAAAACCCCTGTCATTGTATATTCAGTCAGAAAAGTAAACTGCTAAACTGTTTAACATGTGAGCCTACATTATTTACAATGAGGATTTGTAACCAATGTAGAAGGGAAGCGTTTTTTTCACCCATGTTGATGATGATGACGTCACCACATGACTAGTCCAATTCGACGCGCACTATTTGACTAATGCAGCCATACCTTTTAAAAATCAGTAGTCGTTAATGCCCTTGTTCACACCCAGTTTAGACACGATCTTGCTCTCGGACCTGGTGTTAAAAGTTTTAACCACTGCAGCCTTTGGGATCTGCAAGTTGTCCCATTCAAACAGAATTTCCCTCATTTAACACTATTTCACCCCTAATATGAATGTTTTGGACCTTTAGGACAGAGCAGCCAGTTGTAGGTCTTCACCACCTCGGTTCCTTCAGCCTGAAACATGAAACACAGTGAGTTATATAACGAAGGTGCTGCTGTTTAAGCTCGTTCTGGTGCAGTTGGAGGCGTGGACCTTGACCCGCAGCTGTTTGGTGACCACATCCACGCGGCCTCTCTCCGGGACGCTCAGCACCTCATTGTCGCACTGCACCTGAGACGGACGGCCTCCGCTCTCACAGTCACGTTCACCTCACCTGCAGGAAAACACAACAACACGGTCATCAGCGACTCTATTCACCTGCAGCGTCTCCCCTGAAACAGTCAAAATGCTAAAAGAGTGTCTGTACCGAGGGTCGTGGGGAGCATGGCCCAGCTCAGGGTCTTGGTCTCGCCCCCACAGAGGCAGGACGTGTACAGGTCTCCGGACAGAGGGGTCAGCGTGAGTCTGAGGAGGCGGCCGGAGTCACGTGAATCTAAGGACACAAAAGAACCCAGTTTTTCCTTTGATATTAAAACTGAGCTGTTAAAGGATGGCTGCGACTGCCTGGACTCTCTCACATGATGCAGGAGGAGAGGTAGTTGAAGACCGTGGCCTTCAGCTTGAAGCTCTCTCCGCGGATGATGGAGTAGGGCAGCGACAGCTCCAGGAAGAACGGCTGGAAACGGTGAGCTGCTGGCGAGGCGCGAGTCCGACCCGTGCGGCGACAGACAGAAGGCCTCGGTCTCCCACGTGGTGATGGTGTCGGGGACGGTGGAGGGCCAGGGCTGCACTGCCCGACTCCCTGAAGAACCAAGTCATAGGTTTCAGAAACATCAGGGTTCGTTTGGTCGAGTAATATTAACAAAGAAGCAGAGGTGGTCAAAGGAGTTGATTTGATTACTTCAAGTTCAGATACTATTGGTCAAATATTACTCCAATAAAAGTTGTTCAATCAAATTATACTTCACCTCTTAACCCACACATAAATCGAGCATTTTCTCCAGTTTGCTTTACCCAAATCTAAAAACTTGACAAAAACACGACAAAAATGTGACAAACATAGGTCTTAGCTTTCAAATGAGGCGTTACACTGTTGCTCTCCAGTGAGAAGCTTTAAGATTTGGGTAAAGCCGGACTGGAGACAATGTGCTCGGTTTAGGCTAAAGTGCATGACAGGTTTTTATGCTTTTGAAATAGGACTTATTTAGACGGATAACATCTGCTGTGGTAATAATTATCTTTTAATTTCAGTGAAGCAGAAATGTTTGGCAGAAAAAGTTATTTGTTTGAATCTTTAAGCTCCAGACAGGAAGTGACATAGATAGAGGTAAAGTTCCAGAGCAGTTTGACTCATGTCCCATTGATTCGGTCGGTCGGCACAAGCGTGGGAATAAAAGTAGCGGCTTATAGTCCAGAAATGACGGTATATTTATGTCCACATTTAAACTATAGTGATAATATCATACTATCAAAGGATTAATCCCACACAAACGTCTCCATCCATTTAAGAAAAATAAAATCCACAGTGCCATGCCATTAGTCCGACATCTCATTATTCCGAAATGTCCCATTGAGCAGAGGTGCCATTAGTCCGACCTCTCTAACCCAGTTGTGTTGTGGATTACACAGCCATATACAACCCCTGGCCCTAACCTTAAGGTCACTCTTGCCTGAACCTAATTTTATTTTCACCGATTACTCAATGGGACATTTACGGACTAAAGGGCCGACCCCAAAACTACGGCGTTACAAAGACATGAACTGGAACGTTAGACAGACCAACATGGAGGCTCTGAGGGGAAGTTTGGATGCGTTTGGTGCAAAGTTTAGACGGAGGAGGCTGTTTCAGAGTGAATGGATTAAGGCCCCGTCTACACGTAGCACGGTATCTCACAAACCGAAGATATTTCCTATGATCTGGCCTATCATCCACACAACCCGGAGTTTTCTGTCATATAAACGAAGGTTTCTGAAAACTCTGGCCAAAGTGAAGATGTGGGAATTCTCCGGTTTTGCGTTTGAGTGTGGACATAAATAACCAGAGTATTCGGCCGAGTCACTGCCAGCGTGCTGCTCTGATGTCACACGCGCGACCTGTGTTTACATCAGAAACAGCATGGATGCCTCAGAACTGTGTTGGCTTTTTGCTAAAGCTCAAGTACTGCGTCACGTTGAAGCGCGCAGACGAAGGAGCACTTTACAGTTATTTTACGGCAAATTACCGTCCCACATCCGACATGTTCCTCGAAGACGGTAACAGCGAGTTTGGTTCAGACAGGTGTTACGCCGAAACTGCATGACTGCCGAGAAATGCACCCCCTCTGACCGCGCACAGATGAAACAACTATTTTACACCAGACAGGAGGGTTTCTTCTGCAGGAGCTTTAGGATGAAGTCGTCCTCCCGGAGGAAACAGTGAAACGAATGTTACTGTCCTCGCTGCTGCCGCTGTTGGAGTCATTACGTGCCAGGTCAGTCTATTGTCATGCGATCACTGGTCAGTCTGTTCAAGAAAGTTGTTTGCACATTGTACTGTTAATCTGACGGAAGAAATGCGTTTGTTTGTCAAGGTATGTGGCCTCGCAATTTTTTGGCAGGTCTGTAACGGTGCATTTGGGACCACAGTTTATACAGGTGCATAGAAAATAATGAATGTGCTGTGCAGAAACTTGTGGAGAGGTTACTTGACAACGCATATGCTCGGTTAAGTGTGGAAGCCGGTTTTTTAAAAAAACGAGGCTGTGTGGACTCACGTTTTTTTAGGCCGAGGGCAGATTTATAAATGCCCTGCTACGTGTGCACTAGGCCTAAAGGAGAAAGGAAACTGCCGTTTTATGGTCAGAGCCAGATCCCACAGACGTGACGCGGACGTCGTTCATCGTAGAACATGAGGCAGCGTGACTTTTCTAGCCATGTGTTGTTTCTGAGACACGTCAGGCTCAGCGTATTTATTTATTCATATTATGAGAAGTGACTGGAGCCCACGTGATCTGGGTGTTGTGAAAGAACTCACCCCACTTCCACCAGGTCCCAGATCCAGGTCTCGGGGAAGAAGGTCCGGACCGTCTCCAGCAGGGGAGGAGGGGAGGAGGGCAGAGTTGCTAGTTCGCATGTAGTCCACATGATACCTGTCTGGAAGAGAGAGGTCAGCTCCCTGTTTAAAGGTGCACTATGCAACGTTTCATGTTAAAATAAAGTGTGTATATGACCTCGCAGTGACCCAGCGGCTGTATGGTGATTAGCTTAGCCCCTTGTGACGCTCAGGATCAATCTATTTCTGTTTTTTCAGAATGGAATATGTATGTAACCATGGATACGGGTCAATCAGTAGTGAACACCTAAAAACCATTGATCCTGGAGCGTCCTGCAGGCTGAGGGGATGCAAGTAAAGGCGCTATGCTAACCACCGGAAAGGTCAAATACGCATAGTTCACCTTAAAGACAATATCCAAACGCTCTGCTGTTGACAGACTGGTAAGATACAGGTCAAAAGTTTAAGACCGGTCGAAAAATGGCAAACAATTTCCATTTAGCCTGGTTGGATCTTAACAAGGTACTAAGCAGAACTTCAATGTACAACAAGAAGAAATGTTAGACAAAAAAAAAATGGTGAAGCTTTTACTGAAAACAAACAAAAAACTGAAATAGTCTCTTTTTTCAGCTGATCAAAGTTTAAGACCACATGCCTTTTAAAAGCCGACATCTGTTCAAAAATGTGGATTCAGTGTCATTTTCTGTCAGGTTTTCACTTTGATCAGCTGTAAAAACAGACTGCCGTATTTTCCGGACTATAAGTCTCTCCGGAGTATAGGTCTCATTTCTTCTTGTTCCATATTGAAGTTCTACTTGGAAACTCGTTGAGATCCAACCAGGCAAAATGTGATTTGTTTTGCCATTTTTCAACTGCATAAGCAGCTCACGTCTCCAGTGGTAGTAATCTGAATGTTGGTTGTGGTACTCTGTCCCTCTGTAGTTCACACAGGACGGAGTGCGGATGAACAGGTTGGTCGCCATTTTCAGTCCTTTTTTCCTGTAAGAATACAAGGATTTAAAGGTAATATTTGACTAGCTCTCAGCGGTTTAAAAACAGTTTCACTACATGTAAACTGATTAGGACCTGACTGGGATTGTAGAAGTCCCTTAATTTTCATCTCCAAAAACATTCTACTTAGCCTGCCTTTTAAAATCTAAAAACTAATATAAAAGACCTTTTACCTTCAGAACGCATGCTTTTCGGGCTTAAAAATGCCTGAGAAAAGGCCCTAGTTGGACGCTTGTGCTTATTGAAGCTCTAATGCTAACGGCCTGTTAGCATTTGAAAGTCCAGCCGTCATTAGTATATTTCTAAAATGTTCCTCACGAAAACCAGTCTGGTGTCTTTAATTGTAACTAACCCAGCGTTATCACAGGAAGAATATCTAGCTGAAGGTTTAAAAAACTTGAAACCAGGCTTTATAGTTGTTTAAACATGAGTAAAGTGCAATGCTTTCTAATGAAAAACTAGCTTGTTCTGCGGCCCCGATATGGAGGTAGCCTATTACAGCAATGGCGGCCCCTAGCGTCGTGGTCACGGAGCAGTGCAACCCGTCAGCTCAGAGTGTGTTCGGAAGAGCAGCCGTATCTTGGATGGAGTTTAAAATGTTAAAATTAAGTATTTTCCTCCCCCTACATGTTCCAGCCATGTCCTAATGTGTAGAATGAGCCCAGACCTGTTCACCACAACTGCCTCTAAAATCCTGCACTGTCACTCAGAAAGGTGTACATTCCAAAGTGCCGTCATGCACGAGCTTAATATAGAGACTGCAGTTACACGTAAGACCTGAGGTGGCAGTAGTGAGTATAAAATGACCAACTTGCATCTAGTCCCTTTATTTAAGCTATATCCAGCCCATACGCTTGAACAGAGGGACATTATTTGTGCCAGTGGACAATGGCGAGTCTAGGTTAGCCCGTTAGCTTGTTACAATCGCCTACAGCTCATTGTGAAGAAAAGTCTGCAATTAACCACAAAAGAGTCAGTGTGTGATCATCATAAAGGCAGCTTTATGTAGTCACCGGCTTTATTGACGTTATTAGTGCATAATACTTGTTTTCACAGGATTGATTGGAGCTAGCTGCTAATAGCTTGTTAGCTCCGTGTGCTAAACAATCGTTTATTGCTCAAACGTGAGCAATAAACTTCAGAATCAAAAAGCCCGGCTCTGTTTGTGGTCGTTGTTAAACGGTTCTTTATGTAGATGTGGTTAAATTGACTTTATTCGTGTATATTCTCGTTTTCACATGATCGGAGTTTTAGTTTGTAGCATTAGCTTTGGAAATGCTTGTGCATCATAAAGGCCCAAACAAATTCCCAGCACAGATTCAGCCACTGCAATAAGTTTTCTTGTCGCCTTTTATCCTGGGTGTTTAGGTGAAAGAAACACTGATGTGTGTCTTTGTAAAAGTCCCAAGCTGCTGTAGCTCCTGTTCACAACACATGAAGCTAATCCTCCATTGTTTACATCTGCAGCATAGGATCTCCAACCTCACTGTTGGGGAAAGCTCCTGATTGGTCGACGTTCGCAAATTTCTTCAAAAAGCTCAACAATCCACAACTGTAGCGTCGGCCGTGTTGGATGTGTTGGTCGTGCGTGAAAAGCTTTCAATGCGCAAACATTTTCAAAACAAAAACAACGCACTGTGTGATCTCTCGACGCCGCGTATGGTCTGAGCCCACCATAAAGGAGGATGGGCGTGTGTCTTACCTTGAGGATGCTGTAGATGTCGCTCTTTTCCCGGACTCTGGGTAGCGTCTCCTCGGGTACAGGACTGATCTTCTGTCGCGAACTTTCACACACCCCAAATGGTCCTCCACCTGATCAGGGAAACTCTGCGCCTTCGTCACCGGCAGGAGCCCGAAGAACTGCACAGGACAGACGCACTTTAGTCTCGGATTAGACCTATGGTCCTACTGTAGTCCTGCTGTAGTGGAGTTCAGGCAGATGTTTTTAAGTTCATTAATCCTGCCAGTGGAAACACCTAGCCTGGGAACGCCAGACTACTGTGTGCCTCGAAATCCTTTCAAACTTCACAACAGCCTGAGGACCATGGCCCAAATCTTCACATGGATTTGGGACCAATCACAGAACGAGGAGGGACGGTAAGACGATGACGCACTATTCGACATTACAGAGGCTTGTAGTTTGTTTAGGGATAAAAAATAATAATAATATTTACGGATCCAACATGACAGCAGCAGACGTGACTCCATCTTTCGATCAAGCTTAGACCGTGTTCTAAATAGTTTAGCTCGAAGGTTTACAGCGGGTACGTCATACGTCATCTGATACGATGATACGATTGGCTATGATACGTGCAGACGCATGAGAGACATTCAGCACAATAAACGGCTCTGGACAATCGTGAACCACAACTCTCCTATCAGAACATGAACTGGTGTCCCCAGACTTAGTCTGGCGTTAGCCAGGCTAGGAAACATTGGTGTTGTTCACCTTTAAACCAGTGGATCAAAGTCGGAGGTGTTTTGTCTCTGTCCAAACCAGAAACCAGAACCATTATCGAGACCTTAACCATAACCCACTGTGTCTGGAGTTTGATCGACCAAATCAGCAAAACTTTGGAACAATGTCTACAGACGGACACATCGCATTAACAATATAACACAGTAATAATGCAGACACTTGGAGAAAATATACAAATGGACAAACACAGAATGAGTGTTTTCCGTTTCAGCTCTTCTTTGTTTTGGCCACAACCTAAAACACTACAAACACATCAGCTCAGACGGGAAGATGATTCTTTGAGACTTTTCATCTCTGCTGTGATAGTGATCAAATCAGTTTATCAGGGTTTATCCAGGCAGAAGCAATCAAAGAAATCGAAGAAAAAAAAATCACATATTTAATTTCTTAAAATTATGCCAGATTGATAATTTAATACTTTTTAATGACATTTAAGGACTCGATTTGGGCAGAATTCCTTTAAAGACTTTTAATGCTTTAATGTACCTCATCTGGATTCAGAGTTTGCCTGGTTCTTGATGAGGACGCTCTTGTCCACGGCGCTGAGTCCACACAGAGACAGAGGAGACGCTGAGACCTTCAGGGAACTGACCCTCCCCAGCACCGAGGAGGGAGGTGAAAACTCCAGCTCCACCTGGATAACACACAGGTATAAGAACTCCTAACTCCTCCTGCCGCTCCCATCCAGAACTCAGACCTTGTTGCTGAAGCACTTCTCTGTTTGAAGTCGTGGGACGCAGCGATCACACTCTCACTGGGCATCACGGCGTAGGCCACGACAGTCACTGCAGGAGCCATGTCCGGGGTCATCTCCATCATGAACGTCAGCTCCCCCTGCGTCACTGAGAGAACAGAACACACACTAACTAAGAGTAAAGACTGGGAGGTCCACAATACACGATGGATAAGGAGCGATCAAAGAACGACTGAGGGTTCACACAAAGCATGAGAATCGTGAGAGCGGCCACAGGAGTCTGTCCAACAGCTGACCTGTCGTCATGTAAACAAGGACACTGGGAATCACGTGTGTCTGGATCAACAGTGTCATGTGATCACTGTCGCTGAGGTCAGGTACGACTGTTCCTGAACATGTCTATAGTTCTCTCAAAAGGAAATCAAAAGTTTCCAGTGGATTTAATAGAGAAGGAGATGGACAGACATTAGCCACATCTTTCTAACCTTCCAACTGAGTCACGCCATGATTTTTATTCTGTTTATTTGGTCGAGACAGTGCATGTTAATGAACATATGCATATAAACAAGCCACGCCGGCTAATTTCCATCCGTTATACCCCAACGGAAGTGATAACTGGAGTACCCGGAGGAAACCTACGCAGACTTGGCGAGAGATATCCAGGTGGATCGAAACCCGGGCCTTTCTGCTTTGAAGCAAGAGCGCTAACCACCTGCACTACCGTTGCCACTGACCTGCCCCCTACATTGTTTCTAACCTTTAACCATAAACCCTAAAACATTTGCTAAAACTAACATATCAAACTTAATTGAAGACAACGGAAAAACTCATTGTCATCCTAGATGAGAATTTGCTGGTAAAGGGGTGTGGCTTATAGCTTAACTTTGGTGACCCCATTCGAACACACTCTGTTTGTGGTTGAAATGCAGCTTGGAAAAAAAGTGCTCTTGTTAAAACTTGTGCAGAGAACACATTTCCCTACAGGACAATACATACTCGTTTAAGCCTTTTTCTCCCTCCGTCCTCCATGTTGTAATTTGGTTTCATTTGGTTTCGAGCCTCCATTGCAATAAAATACACCTGAACTTTGAGCTTTACTCCCTCCGGCTCCATGTTGTATTTGCTTCTGCTGCTTCAGTCTCAGATGAACGACACGCCTCATAAATCGTGACTTGTTTTCTCAGTTGTTTGCAGTTTCAAATTACTAAAAAGGGTTATTGATCGTTACTTGATAAAGTCATTATAATCTATTCAGCGGTTTTGTAATTGTGATCGTTTACTGCCGGTCAAGTTGACGGTGCAGGGCGGTCGTACTTGTGCCATGTCGTTGCTGGAGGTCCGTATTTGGACGATGACTCCCTCTGACAGGACCTGAGGGAGGAAGAGGGACGTTTATTCTCTTCAGTCGATACAATCACAAAACTAGTTCTACAAGTACTGATCCCCTTATTACCATACTGTGTTTAACAGCTGCTGATGCTGCTGCATTAAGGCATCAATGTGAGATAATCTCACTTTTCATTGAATCCATGTCGGTCCTGTTTACTTGTTGTGGTTTCAGCAAGTTTTCTTCTGTAATAATCCTTTATTTGTCTTCAGGCTTTTCAAACACTGCCCCAGTTAGGAAAACACTGTCAACTGCCTGCTCACCAACGGTACGATGATTGGTTGGCGGTGCCCTTGTCCTTCCCCGGACGAAGGTTGTAGGTCAGGGTGAAGCTCTCCTTGCCCCTACAGGCCAGAGGTCCGGTCCCCGCCTGCACCTCCAGAGAAGCTTGAGGTCTTTGTGTGGAGCGACGGCGGCATTGATCTCCGTGAGGTCCAGAGACGCTTTCGTGAAGTTGAGGGTTTCTGCTAGTCGACACCGTACTCGCTGTAGAGACTCGCGCTGAGAGGAAGGAGGAACGTTTCAGAGGAACGTTTACAAGAGGAAATGAGGAACGTTTCAAGAGGATGCAGGAAATAAACAACACTTGGGGGTCAATTATCTTTTACTGTTTAATGGATAAAACATAAAAACAAAGGTTGATCCAGACGAGGCTGGTATCTTTCGTGCACACACCTTGCTGCGTCTAGTACTTTCGGGCCAGTGCCTGAGGGCGTTATGTAGAAAAATAAGGGCGGACTGAGGCTGTTAAGAGCCGCGAAAGCTGCTGCCTCCCATTTTTGTTTTCTCTTCTTCTTCCTTCCATCACGCCTCATTGTATTCTGCATTTAGGGGCTTCATTCCTTTCCACTGTGATTTAAACACTGTCCGTGTCCGAGTGAGCTCTACACGCGCAGAAAACGTTGATCAAACACCAGCACATGCCTGCGGCGGTCTTACAGGAGAGCTTGTGGAGGGATCATTGATTCATTCGCTTTGGGAGTCTGTCCAGCCCACTCGGCGTCAGATTTAAAGCAGAAAATTTCACCAGAGCTTCCCCCATTAACGCACAAGTCAAGTCTTTTCTGAAGCGTGGTTACAAACACAAGAGCGGAGCTCTATGTCTCGGTCTCGTCCTGTTTCATGTTAGGTTTCATTCAGTAGGAGGTTTTGAGGAACACATTTAGCCCCAAATTTGGAAATAGCACATTGAGAATCTTTTAGGTCAAGTCAAAAACACAAATTGTACCGGTGACAGTTGCACCACCAGAAATAGTGATGTGCTGAGATATTGATGACGTTTCACACATTCTCAAAGCTCTTTCCAGGTCTTCTTATGAGTAAGGTTCTGATGAATGAGGGGATGTTTAAAGTTCACCTTGAGACTGAATCTCCGGGGGAAGCTGCTGGTTGTGACTTTGAACAGGGCCAGTTCCGTCCCCGTCGCCGTCCTAAACTCCTGCAGGACTTCACTGTTGGATTTTCTTAAGATGCACCTCGGGTGTCGGAGACTGGAGTGTCGTTGTGATGCACCAGCTTTCACCTTGAACACAACCACAGACACAACAGACAGTCAGACACACGACAGGGCAGACAGACAGACCAGACAGACGGACAGACAGACAGACAGACAGACACACAGGACACACAGGACAGTCAATAAACACAGACAGTCAGACACACAGACACGACAGACAGTTCCAAGAGACACAGACCACACAGACAGTCAGGTGACACAGACACACAAGACAGTCAGAGACACAGACACACATACAGTCAGACACACAGACAGTCAGAGACACAGACAAGTCAGACACACAGAACAGTCAGACACACAGACAGTCAGACACACAGACAGTTCAGGACAGTCAGACAGACAGACAGACAAGACAGTCAGACACACAGACAGTCAGACACCACAGACAGGACAGACAGTCAGACACCACAGCACAGTTCAGACATCAGACAGACAGACAGACAGACAGTCAGGAAGCACAGACAGACAGACACACAGACAGACAGACACACAGACAGTCAGGACACAGACAGTCAGACACACAGACAGTCAGAGAGCACAGACAACCAGACACACAGACAGTAGACACACCAACAGTCAGAGGACACAGACAGTCAGACACAACAGACAGGTCAGGACACACAGACAGGTCAGACACACAGACAGTTTCAGACACACAGACAGACAGACAGTCAGACACACAGACAGTCAGACACACAGACAGTCAGAGACACAAGACAGAACAGTACACACAGACAGTCAGACACACAGACACCACAGACAGTCGACCAGTCAGACACACAGACAGACAGACAGTCAGACACACAGACAGTTCAGGACACACAGACAGTCAGACACACAGACAGTCAGAACACACAGACACACAGACAGTTCAGACACCACAGACCACACAGACAGTCAGACACACAGACAGTCAGACACACAGACCACAGGACAGAACAGACACACAGACAGTCAGAGACACAGACAGGTCTGAGACACAGGACAGTCTGCAGACACAGACAGTCAGAGGACACAGACACCACAGACCAGTCAGACACACAGACAGTCAGACACACAGACAGTCAGAGACACAGACAGGTCAGGGACACAGGACAGTCAGACACACAGACACAACAGACAGGTCAGAGACACAGACAGTCAGAGACACAGACAGTCAGAGGACAACAGGACACAACAGACAGTCAGACACACAGACAGTCAGACACACCCAGAAAGACAGACACACAGACAGTCAGAGACACAGTCAGACAGACACACAGAGACACAGACAGTCAGACACACAGGACAGTCAGGAACCCCCAAAAAACCCCCAAAAAACCCAAGGGGAAACCAAGTCAGAGACAAGACAGTCAGAGACACCCAGACGATCAGACACACAGACACACAGGACCAGTCAGAGACACAGACACACAGACACACAGGACAGACAGTCAGACAGTCAGACAGGTCAGACACACAGACACACAGGACAGTCAGACCACAAGACAGACAGACACACAGACAGTCAGACACACAGACAACAGACACACAGAAAGTCAGACACACAGGACAGGGACAGACACACAAGAACAGTCAGACACACAGACAGACAGACACACAGAAGACACCACAGACAGTCAGACACCACAGACAGAAGACACACAGACAGTCAAGAACACAGAGACACAGACAGTCAGACAGTCAGACACACAGACAGTCAGACAGTCAGACACACAGACACACAGACAGGCAGAGACACGACAGTCAGAACACACAGACAGACGGACACACAGAAAGTCAAGACACACAGAAGACAGACACACAGACAGTCAGACACACAGACAGACGACACACAGACAGACCAAACAGACAGTCAGACACACAGACAGGACAGACACCACAGACAGGTCAGAGACACAGACAGACAGACAGTTCAGACACACAGGACACACAGACAGTCAGAGACACAGACAGTCAGACACACAGACAGTCAGACACCAGACAGTCAGAGAACACAGACAGTCAGAGACACAGACACCAACAGAACACACAGACGGTCAGAGACAACAGTCAGAGGACACAGACAGTCAGACACCACAGACAGGACAGACACACAGAACAGGCAAGAACACAAACAGTCAGGAACACAGACAGACAGACAGACACACACCACAGACCACACAGACAGTTCAGACACACAGACACACAGACACACGGACACACAGACAGACAGTCAACTATATGGACAGCAGACACACAGACATTGCAGCACACAGACAGACAGACACACAGACAGTCAGCACACGACAGAACCAGACACACAGACAGTCAGAGACACAGACAACAGACAAGCAAGAAGACACCCCATGACAGACAGACACAACAGACCCGCTAAGACACAGACAGACAGACAGACAGACAGACAGTCAGAAACACAGACACCACAGACAGTCAGCAGGCATTCAGACACACAGAAGTCAGTGACCATCAGACACACAGACAGTCAAGACAGTCAGACAACACAGACAGTCAGAGACACAGACCACACAGAGTAGTCAGAGACACAGACAGTCAGACACCACAGACACACAGACACACAGACAGACAGTCAGACAGTCAGACAGTCAGGACACACAGACATCAGACACACGACACAACAGACAGTCAGTCGACACAGACCAGTCAGACACAGCAAGACAGTCAGAGACACAGACAGTCAGACACAACAGACACACAGCAGTCAGAGAACACAGACAGTCAGAGACACAGACAGACAGACAGAGCAGTCAACAACACAGAACCACAGGACAGTCAGAGACACAGACAGTCACGACACACAGGACAGGTGCAGACACACAGACATGTCAGGAGACACAGACAGATTCAGGACACCACAAGACAGGACAGTCAGACAGTCAGACAGACAGTCAGACACACAGGGACACACGACAGTCCAGACACACAGACAGACAGACACGACAGACTAGTCAGCAGACACAGACAGACAGACAGACAGACAGTCATACACACAGACACACAGACCACAGACAGTCATACAACACAGACACACAGACAGTTCAGACACACAGACACAACAGGACAGTCAGGACACACAGACAGTCAGACACCACAGACAGCAGAAGACACAGGGACAGTCAGACACACAGGACACCACAGATTAGTCAGGAAGACACAGACAGTCAGACGACACAACACACAGACACACAGGACAGACAGTCAGGACAGTCAGACAGGTCAGACACACAGACAGGTCAGGCGACACACAGACAGACAGACACACAGACAGACACACAGGACAGTTCAGGACACACAGGACAGTCAGGACACACAGGACACACCCAGACAGTCAGGACACACAGACACACCAGGACAGACAGACACACAACAGTCAGAGACACAAACACCACCAGACACACAGACAGCAGACACACAGAACACACAGACAGTTCAGACACACAGACACAACAGACAGACGACACACAGACAGTCAGAGACCCAATACACAACAGACACACAAGACACACAGACATTTTCAGAGACACAAACACAACAGACACACAGACAGTCAGACACACCAGACACACAGACAGTCAAGAGACACAGGACAGTCAGAGACCACAGGACAGTCAGGACACCACAGACAGTCAGACACACAGACAGTCAGGGACACCACAGACACACAGGAACAGTCAGAGACACAGCACAGTCTGAGACAC
>VHKM01000823.1:0-54562 GCA_007210695.1 Neogobius melanostomus | reverse complement strand
GGAGATGTTTTAATTCTATTTTCTGAGTGGACCAGAAGCAGTGCAGAGACGACACTGGACTAATTGTGGTCGTATTTCTTTGGTTTTTGTCAGGACTCGAGCAGCAGCGTTCTGGAGTTTGCAGCTCTACGCTGGTTTAGAAAGGCCAGTGAGAGCCGTTACAGTAGTTCTAAACTGCTGGAGACAATGCATGTATGAGTCTCTCTAAGCTGGTTTTGGACACTATTCTCTGATCTTAGCATTGTTTTTCAGATGGTAAAAAGCTTGATGACGTTATTACTTGATGTGCTGTTTAGTGTCAGGTCTGAGTCCATGTTACTCCTAGATTTTTAACCTGATTTTTTGGTTTCAGAGCGAGAGACTCAAGGTGGACTATAAACTTTGTCATTTGGTCTGTGGGCAAAGACAATTGATCTCAGTTTTGTCTGAGTTTAGTTGGAGGAAAGTTGTTTTGCATCCAACAACTGATCTGTTCGGATGCGTGACAGAGTATCTACGGGCCCATTGTTCACCTGCGTCAGTGACACGTAGAGCTGAGTGTCAATCTGCGTAGTTGTGGTACGACACATTGTTTGCTGTTTATTTAGCTGACCATGGAGCATGTACAGGTTGATAAGAGGGGTCCCAAGATTGACCCGGGACTCCACAGGTCATGGAAATTTTGTCTGAGACACGTTGCCAATTTCGACAAGTTACGTCCTTCCTGGAGATAGGACTTGAACATTTAGAGCAGTACCAGAGATTCCCACCAGTTTTCTAACCTGTGAAGTTAAGGATCCCGTTGGTCCACTGTGTCAAAGGGCAGCGCTCAGGTCCAGCAGAACTAAAACTGAGACCTTACGCCATTGGTGTTCATACGGATATCATTTGTTACCTTGATCAGAGCTTTCTCAGTGCTGTGTGGGGCTAAATCCTGACTTTGGAAAGTATCAAACCAGGATGTTAGATAGAGAATAAGTGAGCTGTTGATATATTACTTCTCCTAGGACTTTCCTAAAACGGGTAGGTTTTGATATGGGCGGTTAGTTGTTCAGTACCTGGGTCAGGCTTCTCTTCTTTAGAAGAGGCTTAATGACCGTGGTTTTCAATGCCTTTGGAAATGCTCCAGTCTCAAGTGAGATGTTAACTTAATTGAACAGTTGTTGGTAACAAGCTGGTCAGCACAGACTTAAGAAAGTCTAGTGGGTAATTCATCAAGGCAGCATGTACATGAACTTCAGACCGGAGATACCTCTTCTATTGTTTTGTCAGTAACAGGAGTGAATGTGTCAAGTCAAGGCTGTCTGCTGGTGGGCAGGGTTGGTATTTTGTTGTTGTGGAATTATGGCATTTTTTATGCCTTGGACTTTGTCATAAAAAATATTGCAAACTCCATTGCACTTTAGATGTAGAGATTTAGTTCTAGGGCAGTGAAACTGGAGGGTTAGTTAACTGTTACTGTTGGAAAACAGAACACGAGAATTGTTTCTACAGTTTGCGATGATTTTAGGAAGTATTTCTCCTTTCTCCACGCAAAATCTGGTTGAACTCACAAAGCACTTCTTTGTATATCTCAAAATGAACCTGGAGCTTTGACTATGCTCCATTTCCTTTCGGCTTTTCGCACTCCCTTTTCTGTGCTGACCTAATCTTCACTTTCTCCAAGGTGCCTTTTGTCTATTTGTAACCATTTTTACTTGACAGGAAGGCAATAGTATCCAAAACATTAAGACCACTTGATGTATAAGAGTCCAACAGATTATCAAACATTTGAACATTGGAGGATTTTCAAATCTGATTCATTTCCATAAACTGTGTCCTTTTGTATCATTTTGTGTCTTCTTGATACTCCAGCCCAACCACTGTTTGGGTGTAACAGACAAGTCAAAAAAGACCAAAACATGATCAGATAAAGAACATCAACAACATTCACATTTGATATATTAACACCTTTTGTAATAACTTAGACTAGAGTGTGACCTTTGTTGTGGGCGCCTCACTCACGTGCTGAGTTAAACAAACATTTCAAGACAGCTGCATAAGTTCTTGCATGCTGTCATTGGTCACATCCACATGCACATTAAAATCACCTGAAAATGATCAAACAATCAAAATCAGTGCATATAAATGAAAGTACATGAAGTCTTCGATAAACAATTCTGTGGTGGTTTGTAATAGTCATATAAGAATGGAAGTTGTTTTATCTCTTTTGAAGACAATTACTCAAATGATACAAAAACCCAAATGACAATTTTGTGGATGACTATATTGTCCCTGATATTGAACAGACACTCCCCCCCTCTGATTTTTGCGTGTTTCAGGCACAAAATTGAAATTTGATGGACTACACTCAATCAAAACTGCGTTCCAGTGATTTTTGTCAAGCCATGTTTTCAGTTAAAAACATAAATCTAGATTTATAAGAAGAATAAAACTATTTATATAAAAAGGACTTGTTTTTTTAACGATCTGCATTGAGTACAGCATGTTGAGATTATCTGTGTTTGAGTGGATGGAATCTTTTTGCAAAGGGATATGGATTAGAGTTCTTTGATTGGACGGTCTGACTGTTGCCTCCTTATGCCCTTCAGTAGTACTATTACTACTACTGCGCTACTGTGCTACTATTACTACTAACTGCTATTACTGCTACTGCTACTACTGCTACTGCTACTGTTACTGTTACTACTCCCACTGCTGCTAGTGCTACTGCTGCTAACGCTACTGCTACTACTGCTGTACTGCTGCTACTACTACTATGCTACCACTACTGCTACACTACTGCTACCACTACTTGCTACTACTGTGCTACTGCTACTACTGCCTACTGCTACTACTGCTACTACTCTACTTGCTACTACTGCCTACCACTATGCTACACTGCTACTGCTGCCACTGCTACTGCTACTATGCTACTCTGCTACTGCTACTGCTATGCTGCCACTGCTGCTACTTGCTGCTATGCTACCATATTACTCTACTGCTATACTGCTATACTGCTTGCTGCCACTTACTGCTACCACATACTGCTTACCACTGTACTACAAATGCTTACTACTGCTACTGCTGCCACTGCTACTGCTACTACTACTACTGCTTGCCATCTGCTATGCTACTACTGTGCTACTGCTACTGCTACTGCTACTACTGCTACTATCTCTTGTACATACTGTTACTACTGCTACTGCTACTACTGTACTACTACTGATATGCGCTATACTGCTACTACTGCTACTGCTACTACTTGTTACTACTGCTACTGCTGCTACTGCTACTGCTACTCCTGCTCTGCTGCCACGCTTACTGCTACTGCTACTACTGTACTACTTGCTTACTTACTGCTACTGCTACTACTGTACTACTGCTACTGCTACTACTTGTTACTGCTACTACTGCTACTACTGCTACTGTGTACTTGCTACTTGTTACTCCTGCTACTGCTGCCAAAATCGCTACTGCTTACTGTTTGTGCGAAAGTGGTGCGTCTCTCTCGTTGTTGCCGAAATGTCCGTGTCCGACATCTGTTAGCAGTCTGCTACAAAACAACAGCATGGCTAACGACACGTGTGGCTCCGGCCTTTCAGGCCGCTCACACAGGAAGGGGAGGAGTTTCTCAAGCTCTGCTCGGAGGTGGGCTGTTTTCAGTGAGAGCGCAGGAAACAGTGAATCAGTGACGACTCATGTAGATAATGTGTAATCGATGAACCAGAAAGCTCCACTCGCGTTTATGAATCTTTCTGATTTACTGAACTCTGTTTTCCTCCGTTCTCCCAAAGTTCTCCGTGGAAATCAAAGCTCCGACTGAAGTCAACATAGCGGTTGGACAGGTGGCAGTTCCAAGTGGTGTGCGAGCTGAGTCACTTCATATAAAACATCCGTGAAAGTTTGCTTTGACACAAACTCCCAGCCAGAATGATTTTATGATGATTTATTGATGATTTATGATCTCTGCAGTTACACGTTTGGCCAGTCGGTGCCGGTCCAGTGGAGGTTTGATGTGCAGAACATTACTTGTTCTGTTGGACAAAAGATACTACTTTTATGCCTGCTTGCCTTAAAAGAACAGAAGAGGTAAACAAAAACTTACTTACTACCACTTACTACTACTAATACTACCACTACTACTAGCTCTACTACCACTACTACTACCACCACTTCTACAGTAACAACTACTGCTGCTTGCTCTTCCTGGTAGATTAGCCAGGAGAAGGTGAAGGTCTATATAATAGGGGCAATGCAGGACAGGCTTTGGCCTGATAATATGTTTTAGAGTGAACTCTCCTGCAAAATATCACTTTGGACATCGAAGCAAGTTTTTCTTCTACCAGGAGTTAAACTGTATCTGACAATCAGCACTGTAACAGAGAAAAAGAGGAGCTCCGAGAGGATTGTTTCTTTTACTGAAGCTGCCGGCTGGACCAAGAAATACAGAAAGACAATGGAGAATTAATAGATTGGAAAAGCGGCAGCAAGTCCAAAGGTTTTTTTTTCCCAAAACCCCAAAGGTCTATTTAATTTTTGAAATCATAAATTACTAATCCATACAACGGGGTCGACTCTTCTCCAAGTCTTTGGCACACTTTATTATTTCAACAGTTCAGCCTATATTTGTTTTTAGAGATGAATTTGGGATATGGAGAGAAGAGTAACGTTTCACCCGACATCGTGCCACGAGTAAAGTTACTTTGAAATAATTGTGCTGAAGTACATTGTAAATAGTAATTTGGAGAAATGTTACTCGAGTACTGGGAGTAGTGTAAGTTTGGAAATGACTACATTGTGTGAAACAAACAGAACAAGGAGCACGAGACCAAAAAACACATCTGTTTGACCTAATGAGCTTCTGCCGCTTAAACATTGACTCTCAGTGGAAAATGATTTGTTTTACTTCAAGTAAGAAAACAGATTCTCTCATTATTAGGGTTCTCAAGTAAAGTAAAAAGTTACTGATATGATAAAACTACTCTTAAGAAGTAGATGCACTTGAGTAAATGTAATGAGTACTACCCGCCTTCTGCTCTGGGGGATAAAATGAGCACACCCCTTTTTATTAAGACCATAATCTTTCCAGACGATTTTGAAGATGCAAACAAATAGAAAACTCCCAAATATCTGTAAATAGTCAAACTGTGTTTGTATATTCCACTGTTTTTACAACAATCACCACCCAAAGCAACAAAGTGGCTCATCATCTTATCCCCCACTCTCCCCTAATGTTGTACAATCTCCCTGTGGTTGTTTCTCAGGTGGATAAGGCTTGTGCACGTTTTTGGTTCAGACGGATCAGTAAAGGGTGAATCTCTTCCCCGGATGACGATGAGAATATTATTCAAGCTAGATGACCGAAGCAGGAACAGGTGAGCTCCATCTAAAGAAAACCACTTCATTTTGTGTATTATGGCATTCATATTCATTTTCTTCCATTCCTAAACTTCTATGTCAAATTCAAAGTGTAAAATTGTATGTTTTGCTATTTCCTTCAGATATTGAGCAGCCGTGGAGCATGAGGTGCAGCTCTCGTATCAGAATCGGGAAAGTGGAGTTCGTGGACGCGCGAAGAGTACAACTTAGGAGACATCCTCGACGTCAAGGGTACGTCATTTACTTATAGTATCAGAAGAAGAAAAAAAGCTTCGTTGTTGACTGTGTGAAGCGTGTTTGGAAACAGGACTGAAGACAGAGATATCTACCATTGGGTTTTAAACCTCCGCAGAGGGCGATATGATGATTAAAGGCGAGACGCTGCCAGTTTGGAAAACATCAATTTTTCTGCAGTGGCTGTTTTAATGTCAAGAGTAAAAAATACAAAACCCTTCCTTTATGATGATTTTATTATGACATTTTGTGAGGGCGGAGCCTCCACAGAGCTCCACCTCAATCATAACTAGCTTCCACTTTTTAGTGCTGTTGTACAGGTGTAAATTACGACACCTACACCAGCGTCGTCACATGGTCATGGAATTTTTAGAAAAGGAAAAACTCTTTACGCAGTTTTAAACGAGGCCAAAGCTACAATTAAAATCCTGTCTTTTGGAGCCGCCCCTGGCCACAGGGGCGTGGTTTACAGCCAATGTCAGCTGA
The DNA here is from genome assembly GCA_007210695.1 of Neogobius melanostomus. NCBI lineage: Eukaryota > Metazoa > Chordata > Actinopteri > Gobiiformes > Gobiidae > Neogobius > Neogobius melanostomus. The sequence continues at coordinate 48,502 of VHKM01000823.1, read as the reverse complement.
TTAAGGCACCAAGAGAAGGGCTTTCCTCCACATCGATATTGAAGCTTCTTAAACGTGTTCAGTGTTTTAAACTGCTCCAGCAGGGGGCGCTGAGTCGTACTTCAGAGGGAGCTTGTTTTAATACCAGCTTATAATGGTCGGGAACAGAGCGGCTAAAGACGGTGGGAAATATACACAGGCTGCACGTGGCAGAAAGAGACTAAACTTTAGGCGTTTTCTCCAAATGAGGTTTTCATTCACAAACTCCAATTCAATATGTAATTTTGAAATATCTGCGTTTATTAGGCCAATTTTAATGCATAAAATAGCAGTATTTCTTAATATGAAACAATAAAATTTTACAGAAAACACTGATGCAATACATTTTCCTCAATATTATGTCAGTAATCACAACAAAAGTTTCAAATGGATAATTCTAAATTAAATCTTTTCATTGCAAATTCATCTGCAGCGTTCTGTCTTTTATCAATAAAAACCTTAAACAGAAATTGGCATAGAGCAGTGAGAGCTTCTAAATCCACAAAGAAGGGCCTTACTCTATTTAGCGAGCGAGTTAACTTGTCTGTTTAGTCCCAGAAAGCCACTTTGAATCAGTCCCACTTTTGTTCACTGCAGTTTGAAGCCTGTGTCTTGTGGTCTCTGACTGTCTGGTGTCTGACTGTCTGTGTGTCTGACTGTCTGTGTGTCTGACTGCTCTGTGTCTCTGACTGTCTGATGTCTGTGTCTCATGACTGTCTGTGTGTACTGACTGTCTGTGTCTCTGACTGTCTGTGTGTCTGTGTGTCTGACTGTCTGTGTGTCTGACTGTCTGTGTTTGTCTGGACTGTCTGTGTCTCTGACTGTCTGTTGTCTCTGGACTGTCTGTGTGTCTGACTGTCTGTGTGTCTGACTGTCTGTGTCTTCTGACTGTCTGTGGGTCTGGACTGTCTGTGTCTCTGACTTTCTGTGTGTCTCTGTGTCTGACTGTCTGTGGTCTTGTGTGTCTGTGTCTCTGACTGTCTGTGGTCTCTGACTTCTGTGTGTCTCTGTGTCTGACTGTCTTACTGTGTGTTCTAGTGTGTCTGTGATGTCTCTGACTGTTCTGTTGATGTCTGTGTGTCTCTGTGTCTGACTGTCTGTGTGTCTGTGTGTCTGATGTCTGTGTGTCTGACTGTCTGTGTTCTGACTGTCTGCGTGTCTTGTGTCTCTGACTGTCTGTGTGTCTGTGTGTCTGTGTGTCTGACTGTCTGTGTGTCTGACTGTGTGTGTCTGTGTGTCTGACTGTCTGTGTGTCTGACTGTGTTCTGTGTCTTACAGTCTGTGTGTCTGTCTGTCTGTTGTATCTGACTGTCTGTGTGTCGTCTGTCTGTGTCTCTGACTGTCTGTGTCTCTGACTGTTGTGTGTCTCTGTTGTCCTGACTGTCTGTTGTGTCTGTGTTTCTGACTTGTCTGTGTGTCTGTGTTCTGACTGTCTGTGTCTTGAATGTCTGGGTGGTACTGTGTCTCTGACTGTCTGTGTCTCTGACTGTCTGTGTGTTCTGACTGTCTATGTGTCTGTGTCTCTGACTGTCTGTTGTGTCTGACCGTCTGGTGTCTGGACTATCTGGGTGTCTGTGTAGTCTGGACTGTCTGACTGTCTGTGTCTCTGATGTCTGTGATGTCTGTGGTTCTGACTTTTGTCTGTTGTCTCTGACTGTCTTGTGGGTCTGCTGTCTTCTGACTGTCTGTGTGTCTGGACTGTCTGTGTGTCTGTGTTCTGACGTGTCTGTGTGTCTGTGTCTCTGACTGTCTGTGTCTCTGACTGTCTGTGTTGTCTGTGTGTCTGACTGTCTTGTGGTCTCTGTCTTGTGTCTGTGTCTCTGACTGTCTTGTGTTCTCTGACTGTCTGTGTGTCTGAACTGTCTGTTGTGTCTGACTGTCTGTGTGTCTGACTAGTCTGTGTGTCTGTGTGTTGTGTGTCTTGGACTGTCTGGACTGTCGTGTGTCTCTGACTGTGTGTCTGTGTGGTTCTGACGGTCTGACTGTTCTGTGTCTCTGACTGTCTGTGTGTCTGACTGTCTGTGTGTCTGTGTCTCTGGACTTGTCTGTGCTGTCTGACCGTTGTGTGTCTTGTGTCTGACTGTCTGTGTCTCTGACTGTCTGTGTGTCTGGACTGTCTGTGTGTCTTGTGTCTCTGAACTGTCTGTGTCTCAGGACTGTCTGTGTGTCTGACTGTCTGTGTTCTGACTGTCTGTGTCTCTTGACTTGTCTGTGTGTCTGTGTGTCTGATGTCTGTCGACTGTCTGTGTCTTGATGTCTGTGTGTCTGTGTGTCTGACTGTCTGTTGTGGTCTGACTTGTCTGGTGTTGTCTGTTGTGTCTGACTGGGTCTGATGTGTCTGGTGTCTCTTGACTGTCTGTGGTGTCTGACCGTCTGTGTGTCTGACTGTCTTGTGTCTCTGACTGTCTGTGTGTCTGACTGTCTGTGTGTCTGTGTCTCTGACTGTCTGTGTCTCAGGACTGTTCTGTGTCTCTGACTGTTGTTGTCTGTGTCTCTGACTGTCTGTGTGTCTGGACTAGTCTGTGTTCTCTGGACTGTCTGTGCTGTCGTCTGTCTGTCTGTGTCTGTTGTCTGTGTCTCTGATCTGTCGTGTGTCTCTGGACTTGTCTTGTGTGCTGTGTGTCTGACTGTCTGTGTGTCTGACTGTCTGTGTGTCTTGTGTCTCTGACTGTCTGTGTGTCTGACTGGTTCTGTTTCTCTGACTGTTCTGTGTGGTCTGGACTGTCTGTGTGTCTGACTTTTGTGTGTCTGTGTCTCTGACTGTCTTGTCTCTGTCTGTGTGTGTCTTCTGGGACTTTCTGTGTGTTCTGTGTCTCTGACTTGTTCTGTGTGTCTCTGACTGTCTTCTGACTGTCTGCTGTGTCTGACTGTCTCTGACGTTTTCTGTGGTGTCTGTCTCTGTGACTGTCTGTGTTGTCTGACTGTCTGTGTGGTCTGTGTGTCTGTGTGTCGGACTGTCTGTGTGTCTGACTTCTGTGTTTTGACTGTGTGTCTTTGTGTGTCTGTGTGCTGGACTGGTCTGTGTGTCTGTTGTCTGATGTCTGTGTGTCTTGTGGTCTTGTGTCTGACTGTCTGTGTGTCTGTCTGTCTTGTGTGTCTGACTGTCTGTGTGTCTGACTGTCTGACTGTCTGTCTGTGTGTCTGTCGTGGTCTGTGTGTCTGTGTTCTGACTGTCGGACTGTCTGTCTGTGTGTCTGTGTGTCTTGACTTGTCTGTGTCTCTGACTATTTGTGTGGTCTTGTGTGTCTGACTGTCTGTTGTCCTCTGACTGTCTGTGTGTTCTGACTGTCTGTGTTGTTCTGACTGTCTGTCTGTGTGGTCTGTGTCTCTGACTGTCTGTGTGTCTGTTCTGTTGTGTGTCTGACTGTCTGTGTGTCTGTCTGTCTGTGTGTCTGTCTGTCTGTGTGTCTGAACTGTCTGTGTGTCTGTCTGTCTGTGATGTCTGACTGTCTGTGTGTCTGTCTGTGTGTCTGTCTGTCTGTTGTGTCTGACTGGCTGTGTGTCTGTTGTGTCTGCTGTCTGACTGTCTGACTGTCTGTCTGTGTTCTGTGTGTCTTGTGTCTCTGGACTGTCTGGAGTGTGTCTGTGTGTTCTGACTGTTCTGTGTCTCTGACTGTCTGTGTGTCTGTGTGTCTGTGTGGTCTCAATACATCAAGCTGGGACTGTCTGACTGTCTGTGTCTCTGACTGTGTGGTCTGTGTGCTGACTGTCTGATGTCTGTCTGTCTCTGATGTTGTCTGTGTCTCTGACTGTCTGTGCTGTCTGTGTGTCTGACTGGTCTGTGTCTGTCTGTGTCTCTGACTGTCTGTGTGTCTGACCGTCTGTTGTGTCTGTGTGTCTGATGTCTGTGTTCTGACTGTCTGTGTGTCTGTGTCTTCTGACTGTCTCGTTGTCTCAGACTGTCTGTGTGTCTGACTGTCTGTGTCTCTGACTGTCTGTGTCTCTGGACTGTTTTTTTCTCTGTGTGTCGTGTGTCTGACTGTCTGTCTGACTGTCTGTGTCTCTGACTGTTCTGTGGTGTCTGTGTGCGTCTGATGTCTGGTGTCTGACTGTCTGTGTGTCTGTGGTGTCTGGACTTCTGTTGTGTCTGTGTCTCTTGAACTGTCTGTGTGTTCTGACCGTCTGTTGTTCTGTGTGTCTGACTGGTCTGTGTCTTCTTACTGTCTGTAGTGTCTGACTGCTGTGTTTGGTCTGTGTCTCTGACTGTCTGTGTCCTCAGACTGTCTGGTGTCTCTGATGTCTTGTGTCTGTGTTGTCTGACTGATCTGTGTCTTCTGACTGTCTTGTGTGTCTGACTTGTCTGTGTCGTGACTGCTCTGTGGTGTCTGACTGTCTGTGTGGTCTGTGTGTCTGACTGTCTGTGTTGTCTGACTGTTCTGTGTTGTCTGTTGTCTCTGACTGTCTGTCGTGTTGACTGGTCTGTGGTCTCTGACTGTCTGACTGTCTGTGTGTCTGTGGTCTGACTGTCTGACTGTCTGTGTGTTGACTGTCTGTGTGTCTGAACTGTCTGTTGTGTCCTGGTTCTTCTGACTGTCTGCTGTTGTCTGACTGTCTTGACTGTCTGTGGTCTGAACTGTCTCTGTACTGTCTGTGTGTCTGACTGTCCTGTCTGTCTGTTGTTGTCTGACTGTCTGTGGTGTCTGACTGTTCTTGTGTGTCTCTGACTGTGTGTCTGACTGTTGTGTGTCTTGTCTGGTGTGTCTGTGTGTCTGTGTGTCTGACTAGTCTTGTTGGTCTGTGTGTCTTGTGTTTACTGACTGTCTGTGTGTCCTGTGTGTCTGACTGTCCTGTGTGTCTGTTCTGTCTGTGTGTCTGACTGTCTGTGTGTCTGACCTGTCTGACTGTCTGTCTGTGTGTCTGTGTGTTTCTGTGGTTGTGTGTCTGACTGTCTGACTGTTCTGTCTGTGGTGTCTGTGTTGTCTGAGCTGTCTGTGTCATTCTGACTATTTTGGTGTGTCTGTGTGTCTGACTGTCTGGTCCTCTGACTGTCTGTGTGTCTGACTGTTGTGTGTCTGACTGTTGTTGTGGTCTGACTGTCTGTGTGTCTGTGTGTCTGACTGTCTGTCTGTGTGTCTGTGCTTTACTGTCTGTGTGTCTGGTCTGTTTCTGTGTGTCTGACTGTCTGTGTGTCTGTCTGTCTGTTGGTCTGTCTGTCTGTGTTGTCTGAGTCTGTGTGTCTGTCTGGTTGTGTGTCTGTTCTGTCTGTGGTCTGACTGTCTGGTCTCTGTCTGTCTGTGTGTCTGACTGTCTGTGTCTCTGACTGTCTGTGTCTCTGTCTGTCTCGACTGTCTGTCTGTTGCGCTGTCTGTGTGTCTGTGTCTCTGACTGTCTGTTGCTGTCTGTGTGTCTGACTGTCTGTGTCTCTGACTGTCTGTGTGCTGACTGTCTGGGTCTCTGACTGTCTGTGTGTTGGACTGTCTGTGTGTCTGACTGTCTGTTGTGTCTTGTTGTCTGTCTGACTGTCTGTTGTCTCTGATGTCTGTGTGTCTGACTGTCTGTGGTCTTCTGGACCGTCTGTGTGTCTGTGATGTCTGTGTCTCTGACTGTCTGCTGTGTCTGACTGTCTGTGTGTGTCTGGGACTGTCTGTGTGTCTGGTCTGTGTGTCTGACTGTCTGTGTGTCTGTCTGTTGTGGTGTCTGACTGTCTGTGTGTCTGTCTGGTCTGTTGTCTGACTGTCTGTGTGTCTGTCTTGTGTCTGTGTGTCTGTCTGTCGGTGTGTCTGACTGTCTTGTGTGGTCTGTGTGTCTGACTGTCTGTGGTGTCTGACTGTCTGTGTGTCTGACGTGTCTAGTGTGTCTGACTGTCTGTGTGTATGGACTGTCTGTGTGTCTGTCTTGTGTGTCTGACTGTCTGTGTGTCTGGTCTGTGTGTTGTGTCGACTTCTGTGTGTCTGTCTGTCTGTGTGTCTGACTGTCTGTTGTTGTCTGTTGTGTGTCTGTGTCTGTTCTGTCTGTGTGTCTGACTGTCTGTGTGTCTGTGTGTTCTGTGTGTCTGACGTGTCTGTGTCTCTGACTGTCTGTTGTCTACTGTCTGTGCTGTCTGTGTGTCTGACTGTCTGTGTGTTGACTGTCTGGTGTGTCTGACTGTCTGTGTGTCTAACTGTCTGTGTGTTCTGTCTGTCTGTGTGTCTTGTGTGTCTGTGTCTCTACTGTCTTGTGTGTTCTGTGTGTCTGACTGTCTGTGTCTCTGACTGTCTGTGTGTCTGACGTCTGATGTGTGTCTGACAGGTCTGTGTGTCTGTGTTCTCTGACTGTCTGTGGTCTCAGACTGTCTGTGTCTCTGACTGTCTGTGTGTCTGTCTGTTGTGTGTCTGTGTGTCTGACTGTCTGTGTGTCTGTTTTCTGTCGTGTCTGACTGTCTGTTTGTTCTGAACTGTCTGTGTGTCTGACTGTCTGTGTGTCTGACTGTCTGTCGTGTCTAAACTGTCTGTGTTCATCTGACTTGTCTGTGGTGTCTGCCTGTCTGTCTGTCTGTGTGGTCTGACTGTCTGTGTGTCTGACTGTCTGTGTTGTCTGTGTGTCTGTGTGTCTGACTGTCTGTCTGTGTGTCTGTCTGGACTGTCTGTGTGGTGTGACTGTCTGTGTGATCTGTCTGATCTGTGCTGGTCTGTCTTCATGTTGTCCTGACTGTTGTCTGGTTGACTGTCTGTGTCTCTGACTGTCTGTGGTCTGACTGTCTGTGTCTCTGACTGTCTGTGTCTCTGGACTGTCTTGTTGTGTACTGTGTTTGTCTGACTGTCTGTGTCTCTGACTGTCTGTGTGTCTGACTGTCTGTGTGGTCTGACTGTCTGACTGTCATAGTCTGGTGTGTTCTGAACTGTCTGTGTGTCTGACTGTCTGTGTGTCTGACTGTCTGACTGTCTGTCTGAATGTGTCTGACTGTTCTGTGTGTTTGTGTGTCTGGTCTGACTGTCTGTCTGACTGTCTGACTGTCTGACTGTCTGTGATGTCTGGTGTCTGTGTCTCTGGACTGTCTGTGTCTCTGACTGTTGTTGTCTGTGTGTCTGTTTGGTTTCAGGTGAAAGACTGTGCATCACAACGACACTCCAGTCTCCGACACCGAGGTGCATCTCAAGAAATCCAACAGTGAAGTCCTGCAGAGCCTCGGACCGACGGGGACGGACTGGCCGTGTTCAAAGTCAACACCAGCAGCTTCCCCGGAGACTTCAGTCTCAAGGTGAACTTTAACATCCCCTCATTCATCAGACGCTTTACTCATAAGAACAGACCTGGAAAGAGCTTTGAGAAATGTGTGAACGTCATCAATATCTCAGCCATCACTATTTCTGGTGGTGCACTGTCACCGTACATTTGTGTTTTGACTTGACTAAAAGATCTCATGTGGCTATTTCCAAACTTTGGGGCTAAATGTGTCCCTCAACCTCCTACTGAATGAAACCTAACATGACAGGGACGAGACCGAGACATAGAGCCCGCCTCTTGTGTTTGTAAACCATGCTTCAGATTTGACTTGTGCGTTAATGGGGGAGCTCTGTGAAATTTTCTGCTTTAAATCTGACGCCGTAAGTGGGCTGGACAGACTCCAAAGCGAATGAACAATGATCCCTCCACAAGCTCCTCCTGTAGACCGCCCAGGCATGTGCTGGTGTTTGATCACGTTTCTGCGGCGTGTAGAGCTCACTCGGACACGGACAATGTTTAAATCACAGTGGAAAGGATGAAGCCTAAATGCAGAATAAATGAGGCGTGATGGAAGGAAGAGACGAGAAAAAATGGGAGGCAGCAGCTTTCGCGCTCTTACAGCCTCAGTCGGCCCCTTATTTTTTCTACATAACGCCCTCAGGCCACTGGCCGAAAGTACTGACGCAGCAGGTGTGTGCACGAAAGATACCAGCCTCGTCTGGATCACCTTTGTTTTTATGTTTTCATCCATACAGTAAAGATAATTCGACCCCAATGTGTTGTTATTTCCTGCATCCTCTGTAAACGTTCCTCTTCCTCTTGTAAACGTTCCTCTTCCTCTTGTAAACGTTCCTCTTGTAAACGTTCCTCTTCCTCTCAGGCGAGTCTCTACAGCGAGTACGTGTCGACCGAACAGAAACCCTCCTTCACTGAAGCGTTCTGGACCTCACGGAGATCAAGCCGCCGTCGCTCCACACAAAGACCTCCAGCTCTCTGGAGGTGCAGGGCGGGACCGGACTCTGGCCTGTGAGGGGCAGGAGAGCTTCACCCTGACCTACACCTTCGTCGGGGAGGACAAGGGCACCGCCACCATCATGTACCTGGTGAGCAGCAGTGACAGTGTTGTCCTTAATGGGGCAGTGTTTGAAAGCCTGAAGACAAATAAAAGATTATTACAGAAGAAAACTGCTGAAACCACAACAGTAACAGACAGACTGGATTCAATGAAAGTGAGATTATCTCACATTATGCCTTATGCAGCAGCATCAGCAGCTGTAAACACAGTTTAATAAGGGGATCAGTACTTGTAGTTTGTGATTGTATCGACTGAAGAGAATAAACGTCCTCTTCCTCCCTCAGGTCCTTTCCAGAGGAGTCATCGTCAAATACGGACCTCCAGCAACGACATGGCCACAAGTACGACCGCCCTGCACCGTCACTGACCGGCAGTAACGGATCACAATTACAAAACCGCTGATTAGATTATAATGACTTTATCAGTAACGATCAATAACCTTTTAGTAATGAAACTGCAAACAACTGAGAAAACAAGTCACAGATTTATGAGGCGATGTCGTTTCATCTGAGACGTGAAGCAGCAGAACAAATACAACATGGAGGCGGAGGGAGAAAGCTTAAAGTTCAGGTGTATTTTATTGCATGCACTGTCTCGACCAAATGAACAAATACAACATGGAGGCGGAGGGAGTAAAGCTTAAAGAGTATTGTATGTCCTCGTAGGGAATGTGTTCTCTGCACAAGTTTACAAGAGCCACTTTTTCCAGCTGCATTTCAACCACAAACAGAGTGTGTTCGGATTTCCACCAAAGTTAAGCTATAAGCCACACCTCCCAAATTCTCATTGGATGACAATAGTTTTTCCGTTGTCTTCATTAAGTTGATATTGTAGTTTTACAAATGTTTAGAGTTATGGTTAAGGTTAGAACAATGTAGGGGGCAGGATCACGTGGCACGGTAGTGCAGTGGTTAGCGCTCTTGCTTCACAGCAACAAGGCCCGGGTTCGATTCCCACCTGGAATCTCTCGCCAAGTCTGCGTAGGTTTCCTCCGGGTACTCCGGTTATCACTTCCGTTGGGGTATAACGGATGGAAATTAGCCGGCGTGGCTTGTTTACATGCATATGTTCATTAACATGCACTGTCTCGACCAAATAAACAGAATAAAAAATCATGGCGTGACTCAGTTAGAAGGTTAGAAAGATGTGGCTAATGTCTGTCCATCTCCTTCTCTTATTAAATCCACTGGAAACTTTTGATTTCCTTTTGAGAGAACTATAGACATGTTCAGGAACAGTCGTACCTGACCTCAGCGACAGTGATCACATGACACTGTTGATCAGACACACGTGATTCCCAGTGTCCTTGTTTACATGACGACAGGTCAGCTGTTGGACAGACTCCTGTGGCCGCTCTCACGATTCTCATGCTTTGTGTGAACCCTCAGTCGTTCTTTGATCGCTCCTTATCCAGTCGTGTATTGTGGACCTCCAGTCTTTACTCTTAGTTAGTGTGTGTTCTGTTCTCTCAGTGACGCAGGGGGAGCTGACGTTCATGATGGAGATGACCCCGGACATGGCTCCTGCAGTGACTGTCGTGGCCTACGCCGTGATGCCCAGTGAGAGTGTGATCGCTGCGTCCCACGACTTCAAAACAGAGAAGTGCTTCAGCACAAGGTCTGAGTTCTGGATGGGAGCGGCAGGAGGAGTTAGGAGTTCTTATACCTTGTGTTATCCAGGTGGAGCTGGAGTTTCACCTCCCTCCTCGGTGCCTGGGGAGGTCAGTTCCCTGAAGGTCTCAGCGTCTCCTCTGTCCCTGTGTGGACTCAGCGCCGTGGACAAGAGCGTCCTCATCAAGAAACCAGGCAAAACTCTGAATCCAGATGAGGTACATTAAAGCATTAAAAGTCTTTAAAGGAATTCTGCCCAAATCGAGTCCTTAAATGTCAATAAAAAGTATTAAATTATCAATCTGGCATAATTTTAAGAAATTAAATATGTGATTTTTTTTCTTCGATTTTGGCATTAAAATATATATATAAAGCATTAAAATGGCATTAAAAATCATTAAACTTGATTGCTTCTGCCTGGATAAACCCTGATAAACTGATTTGATCAGTATCACAGCAGAGATGAAAAGTCTCAAAGAATCATCTTCCCGTCTGAGCTGATGTGTTTGTAGTGTTTTAGGTTGTGGCCAAACAAAGAAGAGCTGAAACGGAAACACTCATTCTGTGTTTGTCCATTTGTATATTTTCTCCAAGTGTCTGCATTATTACTGTGTTATATTGTTAATGCGATGTGTCCGTCTGTAGACATTGTTCCAAAGTTTGCTGATTTTGTCGATCAAACTCCAGATACAGTGGGTTAAGGTTAAGGTCCCGATAATGGTTCTGGTTTTGGGTTTGGACAGAGACAAAACACCTCCGACTTTGAACCACTGGTTTAAAAGGTGAACAACACCAATGTTTCCTAGCCTGGCTAACGCCAGACTAAAGTCTGGGGACACCAGTTCATGTTCTGACAGGAGAGGTGTGGTTCACGATTGTCCAGAGCCGTTTATTGTGCTGAATGTCTCTCATGCGTCTGCACGTATCATAGCCAATCGTATCATCGTATCAGATGACGTATGACGTACCCGCTGTAAACCTTCGAGCTAAACTATTTAGAACACGGTCTAAGCTTGATCGAAAGATGGAGTCACGTCTGCTGCTGTCATGTTGGATCCGTAAATATTATTATTATTTTTTATCCCTAAACAAACTACAAGCCTCTGTAATGTCGAATAGTGCGTCATCGTCTTACCGTCCCTCCTCGTTCTGTGATTGGTCCCAAATCCATGTGAAGATTTGGGCCATGGTCCTCAGGCTGTTGTGAAGTTTGAAGGGATTCGAGCGCACACAGTAGTCTAGCGTTCCCAGGCTAGGTGTTTCCACTGGCAGGATTAATGAACTTGAAAACATCTGCCTGAACTCCACTACAGCAGGACTACAGTAGGACTACCATAGGTCTAATCCGAGACTAAAGTGCGTCTGTCCTGTGCAGTTCTTCGGGCTCCTGCCGGTGACGAAGGCGCAGAGTTTCCCTGATCAGGTGGAGGACCATTTGGGGTGTGTGAAAGTTCGCGACAGAAGATCAGTCCTGTACCCGAGGAGACGCTACCCAGAGTCCGGGACAAGAGCGACATCTACAGCATCCTCAAGGTAAGACACACTCCCATCCTCCTTTATGGTGGGCTCAGACCAAACGCGGCGTCGAGAGATGACACAGTGCGTTGTTTTTGTTTTGAAAATGTTTGCGCATTGAAAGCTTTTGACGCGCGACCACACATCCAACGCGGCCGACGCTACAGTTGTGGATTGTTGAGCTTTTTGAAGAAATTTGCGAGCATCGACCAATCAGGAGCTTTCCCCAACAGTGAGGTTGGAGATCCTATGCTGCAGATGTAAACAATGGAGGATTAGCTTCATGTGTTGTGAACAGGAGCTACAGCAGCTCTGGGACTTTTACAAAGACACACATCAGTGTTTCTTTCACCTAAACACCAGGATTAAAAGCGGCGACAAGAAAACTTATTGCAGTGGCTGAATCTGTGCTGGGAATTTGTTTGGGCCTTGATGATGCACAAGCATTTCCAAAGCTAATGCTACAAACTAAAACTCCGATCATGTGAAAACGAGAAATCTACACGAATAAAGTCAATTTAACCCCATCTACATAAAGAACCGTTTAACAACGACCACACACAGAGCCAGGCTTTTGGATTCTGAAGTTTATTGCTCACGTTTGAGCAATAAACGATTGTTTAGCACACGGAGCTAACAAGCTATTAGCAGCTAGCTCCAATCAATCCTGTGAAAACAAGTATTATGCACTAATAACGTGAATAAAGCCGGTGACTACATAAAGCTGCCTTTATGATGATCACACACTGAGGGCTTGACTCTTTTGTGGTTAATTACAGACTTTTCATCAACAATGAGCTGTAGGCGATTGTAACAAGCTAACGGCTAACCAGACTCGCCATTGTCCACTGGCACAAATAATGTCCTCTGCTCAAGCGTATGGGCTGGATATAGGCTTAAATAAAGGGACTAGATGCAAGTTGGTCATTTTATACTCACTACTGCCACCTCAGGTCTTACGTGTAACTGCAGTCTCTATATTAAGCTCGTGCATGACGGCACTTTGGAATGTACACCTTTCTGAGTGACAGTGCAGGATTTTAGAGGCAGTTATGGTGAACAGGTCTGGGCTCATTCTACACATTAGGACATGGCTGGAACATGTAGGGGGAGGAAAATACTTAATTTTATCATTTTAAACTCCATCCAAGATACGGCTGCTCTTCCGAACACACTCTGAGCTGACGGGTTGCACTGCTCCGTGACCACGACGCTAGGGGCCGCCATTGCTGTAATAGGCTACCTCCATATCGGGGCCGCAGAACAAGCTAGTTTTCATTAGAAAGCATTGCACTTTACTCATGTTTTAAACAACTACTGTATAAAGCCTGGTTTCAAGTTTTTTAAACCTTCAGCTAGATATTCCTCCTGTGATAACGCTGGGTTAGTTACAATTAAAGACACCAGACTGGTTTTCGTGAGGAACATTTTAGAAATATACTAATAAGGGCCGGACTTTCAAATGCTAACAGGCCGTTAGCATTAGAGCTTCAATAAGCACAAGCGTCCAACTAGGGCCTTTTCTCAGGCATTGTGAAGCCCAAAAAGCATGCGTTCTGAACGCAGCATTATTCCTGTTGTGCAGGTAAAAGGTATTTATATTAGTTTTTAGATTTTAAAAGGCAGGCTAAGTAGAATGTTTTTGGAGATGAAAATTAAGGGACTTCTAAAATCCCAGTCAGGTCCTAATCAGTTTACATGTAGTGAAACTGTTTTTAAACCGCTGAGAGCAAGTCAATATTACCTTTAATTCCTTGTATTTTTACAGGAAAAAGGACTGAAAATGGCGACCAACCTGTTCATCCGCACTCCGTCCTGTGTGAACTACAGAGGGACAGAGTACCACAACCAACAATCAGATTACTACCCCTGGAGACGTGAGCTGCTTATGCAGTTGAAAATGGCAAAACAAATCACATTTTGCCTGGTTGGATCTCAACGAGTTTCCAAGTAGAACTTCAATATGGAACAAGAAGAAATGAGACCTATACTCCGGAGAGACTTATAGTCCGGAAAATACGACAGTCTGTTTTTACAGCTGGTCAAGTGTGAAAACGGTGTAAAACCTGACAGAAAATGACACTGAATCCACATTTTTGTGCAGCTTTTAAAGGCATGTGGTCTTAAACTTTTGATCAGCTGAAAAAACTGACTATTTCAGTTTATTTGTTGTTTTCAGTAAAAGCTTCACCATTTTTTTTTTTTTTTGTCTAACTCCCATTTCTTCTTGTTGTACATTGAAGTTCTGCTTAGTACCTTGTTAAGATCCAACCAGGCTAAATGGAAATTGTTGCCATTTTTCGACCGGTCTTAAACTTTTGACCTGTATCTTACCAGTCTGTCAACAGCAGAGCGTTTGGATATTGTTTGGATATTGTCTTTCGGGCGGCACGGTAGCGCAGCGGTTAGCGCTCGTGCTTCACAGCTAGAAGGTCCCAGGTTCGATTCCCACCTGGACGGGTCCTTTCTGTGTGGAGTTTGCATGTTCCCCCTGTCTGCGTAGGTTTCCTCCGGGTACTCCGGTTTCCCCTACCACTAAAAACATGTGCAATAGGTTCCCTCTGGGGCCAGGACTCCCCTGAAAAGAGATTCTTAATCTCAGTGGGACTTTCCTGGTTAATAAAGGTCAAATAAAAATAAAGGTGAACTATGCGTATTTGACCTTTCCGGTGGTTAGCATAGCGCCTTTACTTGCATCCCCTCAGCCTGCAGGACGCTCCAGGATCAATGTTTTTTAGGTGTTCACTGCTGATTGACCCGTATCCATGGTTACATACATATTCCATTCTGAAAACAGAAATAAGATTGATCCTGAAGCGTCACAAGGGGCTAAGCTAATCACCATACAGCCGCTGGGTCACTGCGAGGTCACATACACACTTTATTTTAACATGAACGTTGCATAGTGCACCTTTAAACATGGAGCTGACCTCTCTCTTCCAGACAGGTATCATGTGGACTACCTACTAACTGACAACTATGCCCTCTCCCCCTCCTCCCTGCTGGAGACGGTCCGGACCTTCTTCCCCGAGACCTGGATCTGGGACCTGGTGGAAGTGGGGTGAGTGCTTTCACAACACCCAGATCACATGGGCTCCAGTCACTTCTCATAATATGAATAAATAAATAAATACGCTGAGCCTGACGTGTTCAGAAACAACACATGGCTAGAAATGTCACGCTGCCTCATGTTCTACGATGAACGACGTCCGCGTCACGTCTGTGGGATCTGGCTCTGACCATAAACGGCAGTTTCCTTTCTCCTTTAGGCCTAGTCCACACGTAGCAGGGCATTTATAAATCCGCCCTCCGCCTAAAAAAAACGTGAGTCCACACAGCCTCGGTTTTTTTTAAAACGGCATCCACACTTAACCGAGCATATGCGTTGTCAAGTAACCTCTCCACAAGTTCTGCACAGCACATTCATTATTTTCTATGCAGCTGTATAAACTGTGGTCCCAAATGCACCGTTATAGCTTTACAGACCTGCCAAACAATTGCGAGGCCACATACCTTGACAAACAAACGCATTTCTTCCGTCAGATTAACAGTACAATGTGCAAACAACTTTCTTGAACAGACTGACCAGTGATCGATGACAATAGACTGACCTGGCACGTAATGACTCCGGTAATTGCGTAAAATAACTAACTGTAAAGTGCTCCTTCGTCTGCGCGCTTCAACGTGACGCAGTACTTGAGCTTAGCAAAAGCCAACACAGTTCTGAGGCATCCATGCTGTTTCTGATGTAAACACAGGTCGCGCGTGTGACGTCAGAGCAGCTGGCAGTGACTACGGCCGAATACTCTGGTTATTTATGTCCACACTCAAACGCAAAACCGGAGAATTCCCAATCTTCACTTTGGCCAGAGTTTTCAGAAACCTTCGTTTATATGACAGAAAACTCCGGGTTTGTGTGGATGATAGGCCAGATCATAGGAAAATATCTTCGGTTTGTGAGATACCGTGCTACGTGTAGACGGGGCCTTAATCCATTCACTCTGAAACAGCCTCCTCCGTCTAAACTTTGCACCAAACGCATCCAAACTTCCCCTCAGAGCCTCCATGTTGGTCTGTCTAACGTTCCAGTTCATGTCTTTGTAACGCCGTAGTTTTGGGGTCGGCCCATTAGTCCGTAAATGTCCCATTGAGTAAGGGGGGAAAATATAATTAGGTTCAGGCAGAGTGACCTTAAGGTTAGGGCCAGGGGTTGTATATGGCTGTGTAATCCACAACACAACTGGGTTAGAGAGGTCAGATAATGGCACCTCTGCTCAATGGGACATTTTCGGAATAATGAGATGTCGGACTAATGGCATGGCACTGTGGATTTTATTTTTCTTAAATGGATGGACGACGTTTGTGTGGGATTAATCCTTTGATAGTATGATATTATCACTATAGTTTAAATGCGGACATAAATACCGTCATTTCTGGACTATAAGCCGCTACTTTTATTCCCACGCTTGTGCCGACCGACCGAATCAATGGGACATGAGTCAACTGCCCTGGAACTTTACCTCTGTCTATGTCACTTCCTGTCTGGAGCTTAAAGATTCAAACAAATAACTTTTCTGCCAAACATTTCTGCTTCACTGAAATTAAAAGATAATTATTACCACAGCAGATGTTTATCCGTCTAAATAAGTCCTATTTCAAAAGCATAAAAACCTGTCATGCACTTTAGCCTAAACCGAGCAATTGTCTCCAGTCCGGCTTTACCCAAATCTTAAAGCTTCTCAACTGGAGAGCAACAGTGTAACGCCTCATTTGAAAGCTAAGACCTATGTTTTGTCACATTTTTGTCCGTGTTTTTGTCAAGTTTTAGATTTGGGTAAAGCCAAACTGGAGAAAATGCTCGATTTATGTGTGGGTTAAGAGGTGAAGTAATAATTTGATTGAACAACTTTTATTGGAGTAATATTTGACCAATAGTATCTGAACTTGAAGTAATCAAATCAACTCCTTTGACCACCTCTGCTTCTTTGTTAATATATTACTCGACCAACGAACCCTGAATGTTTCTGAAACCTATGACTTGGTTCTTCAGGGAGTCAGGCAATGCGGCCCTGGCCCTCACCGTCCAGTGAACCGATCACCACGTGGGCAAGACCGGAGGCCCTTCTGTCTGTCGCCGACGGGGTTCGGACTCGCGCCTCGCCAGCAGCTCACCGTCTTCCAGTCCCGTGTCTTTCCTGGAGCTCGTCGTCTGCCCCTACTCCATCATTCCGTGGAGCAGAGCTTTCAAGCTGAAGGCCACGGTCTTCAACTACCTCTCCTCCTGCATCATGGTGAGAGAGTCCAGGCAGTCGCAGCCATCCTTTAACAGCTCAGTTTTAATATCAAAGGAAAAAACTGGGTTCTTTGTGTCTCAGGTTCACGTGACTCCGGCCGCCTCCTCAGACTTCACGCTGACCCCTCTGTCCGGAGACCTGTACACGTCCTGCCTCTGTGGGGGCGAGACCAAGACCCTGAGCTGGGCCATGCTCCCCACGACCCTCGGTACCAACACTCTTTAGCATTTTGACTGTTTCAGGGAGACGCTGCAGGTGAATAGAGTCGCTGATGACCGTGTTTGTTGTGTTTTCCTGCAGGTGAGGTGAACGTGACTGTGAGAGCGGAGGCCGTCCCGTCTCAGGTGCAGTGCGACAATGAGGTGCTGAGCGTCCCGGAGAGAGGCCGCGTGGATGTGGTCACCAAACAGCTGCGGGTCAGGTCCACGCCTCCAACTGCACCAGAAACGAGCTTAAACAGCAGCACCTTCGTTATATAACTCACTGTGTTTCATGTTTCAGGCTGAAGGAACCGAGGTGGTGAAGACCTACAACTGGCTGCTCTGTCCTAAAGGTCCAAAACATTCATATTAGGGGTGAAATAGTGTTAAATGAGGGGAAATTCTGTTTGAATGGGACAACTTGCAGATCCCAAAGGCTGCAGTGATTAAAACTTTTAACACCAGGTCCGAGAGCAAGATCGTGTCTAAACTGGGTGTGAACAAGGGCATTAACGACTACTGATTTTTAAAGGTTGGCTTATTTGTCAAAATAGTCGCAGTCGAATTGACTAGTCATGTGGTGACGTCATCATATCAACAGTGGGGGAAAAACGCTTCCTTTACATTGAGTACAAATCCGTCATGTAATAATGTAGGCTCACATGTAACAAGTTTAGCAGCTTATTTTCTGACTGAATATACAATATAGAGGCTTATTTCCATTTCCTAGGTTTTAACTTAATTGTTAGGCAATGCTCAGTGTTACCTTGCTCTTCCAAAAACATAGACGCGTCCTCTCTCTTCCCCTGTCCTGTGTTCCCCTGTACTGTCTGTAGGATCATCTTCCTTGTACTACCAAGGTCTGAAGCAAACAAGCTTTGGGTCCCGGAGTGTTCAGTCAAGCTGCTAACCCTGTAGTTTACATCTCTACAATCCTATTAGGATTCATTTAGCATGTCTTAAGTCAGTCTTTAGTCCTGTCCAGTCCCGGTTTAACCCTGTAAACTGTGGTTGTTTCAGGGGAGACGCTGAGGAGCAGGTGGAGCTGTCTCTCCCTGCGAACGTGATCCCGGGATCGGACCGAGCCTCCGTCTCTGTCCTCGGTAAAACCTCACTCTCGATACTATACTTAAAGAGGGTATACAGGTGATGTCACAGCAAAGCAAAACACTGAAAGCCAACGAGTGTCAAGATATATTTGAAATGACTGTCAAGTCCTGTAAATAGGGCAGTATCCCTCTTTAAAGACCTCTGTGTCCTTTGTCTTTAAGACCTCTGTGTCCTCTGTCTTTAGAAGAGGGAGAAGGCTGTGAGCAGTGTGAGCAGTGTGAGCAGTGTGAGAGCAGTGAAGCAGCTAACATTTTTGCGGAGTCCGGCTGAGAGAGAGCAAATGCCTAAACCGACAAACAGAGACGAAGCAACTGCCAGAAATGGCGGCGGATGAGGATTACGTGAGCCTCAGTCGAGTCACGGAACTCATGGAGCAGCAAAGGGACATGTTCAGGGAAATATACAAACAACAACAGGAGAACTTCAAGGGATTCATTAAAATAATCATGGAAGCAACAAACACCCGAATGGATTCACAGATAAAGGACATTCAAGAGCTAAAACAAGCCTACAGTTCACGCAAGGTGAGGTGGACACTCTGAAAGAAGGAACATTGAAACTCACTGAGCGCACAAACACAATACAAACGATTTTTATAAAGTATGTGACAATTTGCATATTATCACGGACAAACTGGAGTATCTGGAGGGACAGAGCCGCAGAAACAACCTGGTCTTTGAGGGAGTGTTGGAGACGCCTGGGGAGACCTGGGCCGACGCAGAGGAGAAAGTTAAACATCTACTGAGGGAGAAGTTACAACTACAACACCCGGTGGAGGTGGAGAGGGCCCACCGCGTAGGGAAACCCGACGGCGGAGAGACCGGCCGAGACCCATCATCGCCAGACTGCTGCGTTGGAAGGATCGCGAAGCAAATCCTGCAGCGCGCTAAACACCTCAAAGGAACCAAAATCTTCATAAACGAGGACTACACGGAATCCATCCAAAGGAAGCGAAAAGAGCTGATGCCGGAGCTGAGAGCTGCCAGGGAAAGGGGGGAGATTGCCTACTTGCGCTATGATAAACTCATTGTACGTCCGCGCACCAGTACACCAAATCAAGTATAAACACAGGAAAAGCGTATGGATTTTGGTATGTAAAAGCACATAACTTCACATGTCCTGTAATACATATAGTTCTATAGGAAGCATCGACTTGGACCTTTCATTAAGGAGAATTGCTGAAGCAAATAACCAGGATTTTACATTATCACAATATGACTTACAGAACACTGAGATCGACATCGACCCTGAAATAACTTCTTTACTAGAGCTACTATGACTGTCAATATTATACAGAGGATCTTTACAATAGTAAACTTAAGAACATTAAGGCATTCACTGTAATCCACTTCAATAGTCGAAGCCTCTATGCAAACTTTAACCACATCAAAAGCTTCTTAAAACAGTTTCTAAACCATTTAGTGTAATTTTAATCACAGAAACATGGATTAATAATGACAGAGAAATTGAGTTTTCTATTGATGGTTATGAATTTATAAGTATGAACAGAAGAAACAAGCATGGTGGGGGCGTAGCTATGTTTGTAGACTCCAACTATAGTTATAAAGTAATGGAAAATAAGACTATGGTAGTGGATGATGCACTTGAATGCCTTACTGTAGAAATTACAAGGCAAAAAAAGAAAATATGATTGTAAGTTGTATTTATAGAACACCTGGCTCTGATATAGATGTTTTTTTCTAATGGGATGGAGGAGCACTTTTCAGGTTTAAATCATAAAGTCATGTTTGTGGGGGGAGACCTTAACATCGATCTGTTAAACCCATATAAACACAAAAAGACTGACGAATTTATAAATACTTTATTTAGTATAGGTCTGTTTCCTCTAATAACTAAACCGAGTAGAATCACAACCCACAGTGCGACTTTGATTGATAACATTTTCTCAAATGAAATAGATAGTGATACAGTCAGTGGATTAATGATAAATGATATTAGTGATCACCTGCCAGTTTTTGTATTGTACAAACATGGATATTTAAATATTGATGATGAAAAAATGTATTGGTTTAGAAGGGTAAAAACAGAAAAACTATTGATGCATTTAAAAGGAACTATTAGCTCAAGACTGGAGTATTGTATATAGAGAGAATGATACTAATAAGGCATATGATGAGTTTACGCGAATATTTCATAAAGTATATGACAAAAATTGCCCAATGAAAAACATTGTAAAAACAGAAAGTGTAAAGAAAACCCATGGATGTCTAAGGGATTACTAAATGCATGCAAGAAAAAAATTCACTCTACAAAAAATGTATAAATGATAGAACAAAAGAAGCTGAGGATAAATATAAGAATATAAAATAAACTGACAGGTATCATTAGAAAATGTAAACAGGATTATTATAATAAGTTGTTAGATAGCAATAAGAATAATATTAAAGGTTTATGGAATATCTTAAATAGTATAATTAGAAATAAACCAAGATCGATTAATTATCCCAAATATTTCAAAGATGAGGATAACACTTTAAATAATATGAATGAAGTAGTCGATACATTTAATAAATTCTTTGTAGATGTTGGACCGAATCTTGCTGCAAAATTGCAAATGTTGAGAACTATAATTGTGAACTGATAGACACAAATCCTCTGTCCATGTTCCTCAAACCTGTGGAGGAAAAGGAGATACTGGACATTGTTAAAGGGTGTAAAATAAAACCTCGACAGATTATTATGACATGGATATGAAAACTTTAAAAACTGTTATTGAAAGTATCTCTAAGCCATTAACATACATCTGTAACCTGTCGCTGCAAACTGGACAATTTCCTGATGGTATGAAAGTAGCAAAAGTGATTCCTCTGTTCAAGGCAGGAGATAAACATCTCTTCACAAACTACAGGCCTGTTTCCCTTTTACCGCAATTCTCAAAAATCTTAGAGAAGGTTTATAACTCTAGACTTGACAGCTTTATTGAAAGGTGTAATTTACTCTCGGACAATCAATTTGGTTTTAGGAATAATCACTCAACTTCACACGCTCTCTTTGATATAATTGAAGAAATAACTAATGCTGTAGATAACAGAAATATGCCATAGGGTTATTTATTGACCTGAGTAAAGCGTTTGATACAATAAACTATGATATACTAATTAATAAACTAGAACATTATGGGATTAGGGGGGTAGCTCTACAGTGGGTTACCAGTTATTTAAAAAATAGAAAACAATGTGTGAAAATAGGTGATTATCAGTCGAGTTGTCGACAAATTGTGTGTGGTTTACCTCAAGGTTCCATTCTGGGCCCAAAATTGTTTAATATGACATTATCGACATTGTTAACGTCTCAAGTACTTAATACTTGTTTGCCTGAACGATACAAATATTTTTGGAATCAGGTGACGACTTACAAGCAACTTTGTCGGATGTTACTTGGAACTCAAAAGTGTCAATAAGTGGTTCAAACAAAATATTATCTCTAAATCTGGTAAAGCAAATGATGATATTTGCAACTGTAATTCCAATGCTCAGGAAGCAATACAGATAGGAGGGTGTGTGTCATTAGAGCGAGTGCATGAAATCAACATTCCTGGTGTTATTATAGATTGACAGAATTACTTGGAAAGCTTTATTATTAAATGTATATATCTTACGAAAATTTCAGAAGCATTTCAGTATAGCAAAAGCAAAAGCACATTTTAAAACATCCAAGCTCTACCATATCTTATACTGTTCTCTGATTTTGCCTATTTATTTATGTCTGTGGTTGGTAGTTACCTTATAAAAAACACATTAAAACCAATAGTAGTTTGTTGCAAAAAAGAGCCTAATCCGAGTAATCATAAAGTTGGGTTTTTGGGACACACAAACTCATTATTTTTTAAATCAAAGATCATGAAGTTCTTTGTTGACATTGTTTGAGTTCCAAACTGTACAGATGTTATAACAAGCAAGATACAAACTGTTGCCAGCCAAATACAAAAGAAGGTTCCAAGAACGTAATGGTTTGTTATTGAATTACGTGACGGAATAAACTTTAGGACTCAGGAAACTAGCCAACTTTGAAAGTTTTAGCCCAACAGTTATGGTGCTACCAACTTGTGAAATAACTGGAAATGGAGTTGAAACGAAGTCCAAATGATCAAAACCTGTTTCAAATATAAATAACAAACAAAAGACTGTTAAATACAGAGAACAAGAAGTGTGGCCACTAGGAGGCGCAGTAGGATCAATTATCTAATATCAAGGAAGAGTGTTGCTGCTTGGACGGTCTGTCTTCTATTGCTTAATTTACAATTGAGAATTAGGGTAGGCAAAGTTATGAATCTGTTGGAGAGGGACCCTCCCCAACGGGCTTCAAACCTTGTCTCTTTAATGCACCCACTCAGCATAGAACAATTTCATCACCAAAAATCAGCTGTTTAGGGCCTGGGTGGGGTTTGTTGAGGAGTTTACTGCCTTCTCAACTGGCCCGTTCATACACCCTGGCTTTAATTGGCCACCTCATATGCAAGGCTTACATTCACACTTCCACATATCACTCAATTAAACAAAATATAATAATATGTAAATAAACCGAATTAAATTATATTAAGGATGTAATGACAACTGGAAGTAGCAAGATCTCAGAATATAATATGTATTATGCACCTTTAATAATGATAATTACATGATAATTAAACCCAATTAATTATATGAGGATAGTAATGACAACTGGGAAGTAGCAAGATCTCAGAGTATAATATGATATGAATGCACCTTTATAACATAAAAGTAGCAATTCTTTTGTTCTTTATTGCTGTTGTTTTTGGTCTTATTCTTCATCATTTTGTTACTTTGCCCTATGTTCCTTTGTTTTGATTTTGCTTTACTTGTAAATATTTAATGTAATGTTACTATTTTTATTGGGGTGGGCGCTTAAGCCTTGCTTCAGCCCACTCCCTTTGAGCAGGGATTAACTGCTCAAACAATAAATAACTAAGCTAAAAAAAAAACTAAAGACCCTCATGTGTCCTCTGTGTTTAAAGCCTCTGTGTCCTCTGTGTCTTAAAGACCTCTGTTTCCTCTGTCTTTAAAAGACTGTGTGTCCTCATGTCTTTAAAAGACCTCTGTTGTCCTTTGTCTTTAATTAACCTCTGTGTTCTTTGTCTTTAAGGACCTCTGTGTCCTCTGATCTTTAAATACCTCTGTGTTCTTTTCTTTAAAGACCTCTGCTGTCCTCTGCCTTTAAAGCCTCTGATGCCTCTGTCTTTAAAATAACATCTGTGTCCTCTCCTTTAAAGACCTCTGTGTCCTCTGCCTTTAACTACCTCGTTCCTTTGTTGTTTAAAGACCTCTGTGTTCCTTTGTCTTAAAGACTCCTGTTGTTCCTTTGTCTTTAAAGGACCTCTGTGTCCTCTGTCTTTTAAAGACCTTGTGTCCTTTGTCTTTAAAAGCCTCTGTGTTCTCTAGTCTTTAAATACCTCTGTAGTCCTTTGTGTTTTAAAGACCGTCTGTTCTTTATGTCTTTAAAGCCTCTGTGTCCTTTGTCTTAAAGACACTCTGTGTTCTTCTGTCTTTTAAAGACCTCTGTGTCCTCTGGTCTTTAAAGACCTCGTGTCTCTGTCTTTAAAGACCTCTGATGTCCTTTCGTTCTTTAAAGACCTCTGTGTCCTCTGTCTTTAAAGACCTGTGTGTCCTCTGTCTTTAATACCTCTGCTGTTCTTTGTCTTCTTAAAGACCTCTGTGTCCTCTGTCTTTAAGACCTCTGTGTCCTCTGTCTTTAAAGGACTTCTGTGTTCTTTGTCTTTAAAGACCTCTGATGTCCTCTGTCTTTAAGACCTCTGTGTCCTTTGTCTTAACGACTCTGTGTCCTCTGTCTTTAAGCCTCTGTGTCCTTTGTCTTTAAAGCTTCGTGTCCTTTGTCTTTAAAGGCCTCTGTGTCCTCTTTGTCATTTAAGACCTCTAGTGTCCTTTTGTCTTTAAAGACCTATGTGTTCCTTTGTCTTTAAAGACCCTCTGTGTTCCTCTGTTCTTAAAGACCTCTGGTCCTCTGTCTTTAAAAGACTCTGTTCTTGTCTTTAAAACCTCTGTGTCCTTTGTCTTTAAAGACCTCTGTGTCTTTGTCTTTAAAGACCTCTGTTTTGTCTTCCTTTGTTGTCTTAAAGACCTCTGTGTCCTCTTGTCTTAAAGACCTCTGTGTCCTTTGTCTTTAAAGATCTGTGTCCTTTGTCTTTAAAGACTCTGTGTCCTGCCTTTAGACCTCTGTGTCCTTCTGTCTTTTAAAGGAACCTCTGTGTCCTCTGTCTTTAAAGACCTCTGTGTCCTTTGTTTTAAGACCTCTGTGTCCTTTGTCTTTAAAGACTCTGTGTCCTCTGTCTTTAAAGACCTCTGTGTCCCTTCTCGTGTCTTTTTTAAAGACCTCTGTGTCCTCTTGTCTTTAAAGGACCTCTTTGTGGTCCTCTGTCTTTAAAGACCTCTGTGTCCTTCTGTCCTTTAAAGACCTCTGTGTTCCTCTGTCTTTAAAGACCTCTGTGTCCTCTGTCTTTAAGACCTCTGGTGTCTCTGTCTTTTAAAGACCTCTGTGTCCTTTGTCTTTAAAGACCTCTGTGTCCTCTGTCTTTAAAGACCTCTGTGTCCTCTGTCTTTAAAGACCTCTGTGTCCTTTGTCTTTAAAGCCTTGTGTCCTTTGTCTTTAAAGACCTCTGTGTCCTTTGTCTTTAAGACCTCTGTGTCCTCTGTCTTAAAGACCTCTGTGTTCTTTGTCTTTAAAGACCTCTGTGTCCTCTGTCTTTAAAGACCTCTGTGTCCTTGTCTTTAAAGACCTCTGTGTCCTCTGTCTTTAAAGACCTCTGTGTCCTCTGTCTTTAAAGACCCTGTGTCTTGTCTTTAAAGACCTCTGTGTCCTTGTCTTAAAGACCTCTGTGTCCTTTGTCTTTAAAGACTCTGTGTCTCTGTCTTTAAAGACCTCTGTGTCCTCTGTCTTTAAAGACCTCTGTGTCTCTGTCTTTAAAGACCTCTGTGTCCTTTGTCTTTAAAGACCTCTGTGTCCTTTGTCTTTAAAGACCTCTGTGTCCTTTGTCTTTAAAGACCTCTGTGTCCTTGTCTTTAAAGACCTCTGTGTCTCTGTCTTAAAGACCTCTGTGTTTCTTTGTCTTTAAAGACCTCTGTGTCCCTTTGTCTTTAAAGGCCTCTGTGTCCTTTGTCTTTAAAGGCCTCTGTGTCCTTTGTCTTTAAAGACCTCTGTGTTCTTTGTCTTTAAAGACCTCTGTGTCCTTTGTCTTTAAAGACCTCTGTGTCCTTTGTCTTTAAAGGCCTCTGTGTCCTTTGTCTTTAAAGACCTCTGTGTTCTTTGTCTTTAAAGACCTCTGTGTCCTTT
Organism: Neogobius melanostomus; assembly: GCA_007210695.1. NCBI lineage: Eukaryota > Metazoa > Chordata > Actinopteri > Gobiiformes > Gobiidae > Neogobius > Neogobius melanostomus. The sequence continues at coordinate 23,214 of VHKM01000823.1, read as the reverse complement.
GTCTTTTAAAGACCACTCTGTGTTCTTTGTCTTTAAAGACCTCTGTGTCCTCTGTCTTTAAAGACCTCTGTGTCCTTGTCTTTAAAGACCTCTGTGTCCTCTGTCTTTAAAGACCTCTGTGTCCTTTGTCTTAAAGACCTCTGTGTCCTTTGTCTTTAAAGGCCTCTGTGTCCTTTGTCTTTAAAGACCTCTGTGTCCGTCTTAAAGACCTCTTGTCCTTTGTCTTTAAAGACCTCTGTGTCCTTTGTCTTTAAAGACCTCTGTGTCTCTGTCTTTTAAAACTCTGTGTCTTTGTCTTTAAAGACCTCTGTGTCCTCTGTCTTTAAAGACCTCTGTGTCTTGTCTTTAAAGACCTCTGTGTCCTCTGTCTTTAAAGACCTCTGTGTCCTCTGTCTTTAAAGACCTCTGTGTCCTTGTCTTTAAAGGCCTCTGTGTCCTTTGTCTTTAAAGACCTCTGTGCCCTCTGTCTTTAAAGACCTCTGTGTCCTCAGTCTTTAAAGACCTCTGTGTCCTTTGTCTTTAAAGACCTCTGTGTCCTCTGTCTTTAAAGACCTCTGTGTCCTCTGTCTTTAAAGGACCTCTGTGTCCTTGTCTTTAAAGACCTCTGTGTCCTTGTCTTTAAAGACCTCTGTGGTCCTCTGTCCTTTAAAGACCTCTGTTGTCTTGTCTTTAAAGACCCTCTGTGTCCTCTGTCTTTAAAGACCTCTGTGTTCTTTGTCTTTAAAGACCTCTGTGTTCTCTGCCTTTAAAGACCTCTGTGTCCTCTTGCCTTTAAAGACCTCTGTGTCTCTGTCTTTAAGACCTCTGTGTCCTTTGTCTTAAAGACCTCTGTGTCCTCTGTCTTTAAAGACCTCTGTGTCCTCTGTCTTTAAAGACCTCTGTGTCCTCTGTCTTTAAAGACCTCTGTGTCCTCAGTCTTTAAAGACCTCTGTGTCCTTTGTCTTTAAAGACCTCTGTGTCCTTTGTCTTTAAAGACCTCTGTGTCCTCTGTCTTTAAAGACCTCTGTGGTGCCTTTGTCTTTAAAGACCTCTGTGTTGTCTTGTCCTTTAAAGACCTCTGTGTTCTTTGGTCCTTTAAAGACCCTCTGTGTTCTCTGCCTTTAAAGACCTCGTGTCCTTGCTTAAAGACCTTTTTTTGTCTTTAAGACTCTGTGTCCTTTGTCTTTAAAGACCTCTGTGTCCTTTGTCTTTAAAGACCTCTGTGTCCTCTGTCTTTAAAGACCTCTGTGTCCTCTGTCTTTAAAGACCTCTGTGTCTCTGTCTTTAAAGACCTCTGTGTCCTCTGTCTTTAAGACCTCTGTCCTCAGCTTTAAAGACCTCTGTGTCCTTGTCTTTAAAGACCTCTGTGTCCCTCTGTCTTTAAAGACCTCTGTGTCCTCTGTCTTTAAAGACCTCTGTGTCCTCTGCCTTTAAAGACCTCTGTGTCCTCTGCCTTAAAGACCTCTGTGTCTCTTTAAAGACCTCTGTGTCCTCTGTCTTTAAAGACCTCTGTGTCTTTGACTTAAAGACCTCTGTGTCCTTTGTCTTTAAAGACCTCTGTGTCCTTTGTCTTTAAAGACCTCTGTGTCCTTGTCTTTAAAGACCTCTGTGTCCTTTGTCTTTAAAGACCTCTGTGTCCTCTGTCTTTAAAGACCTCTGTGTCCTTTGTCTTTAAAGACCTCTGTGTCCTTGTCTTAAAGACCTCTGTGTCCTCTGTCTTTAAGACCTCTGTGTTTGTCTTATTTGTCTTTTTTTAAAGACCTCTGTGTCCTCTGTCTTTAAAGACCTCTGTGTCCTCTGTCTTTAAAGACCTCTTTTTTTTTGTGTCTTTGTCTTCAAAGACCTCTGTGTCCTCTGATTTTAAAGACTCTGTGTCCTTTGTCTTTAAGACCTCTGTGTCTTTTTCTTCTCTTGTTTCTTTAAAGACCTTTTTTTTTTTGCCTCTGTCCTCTGTCTTTAAAGACCTCTGTGTCCTCTGTCTTTAAGACCTCTGTGTCCTGTCTTTAAGACCTCTGTGTCCTTTCTTTCCCTGTGTCCTTTTTTAAAAGACCTCTGTGTTCTTTGCTCCTGTGACTCCAGAGCATTCTGGGCCGTGCCATGAAGAACCTGGACGGTCTGCTGCAGATGCCGTACGGCTGTGGGAGCAGAACATGGCTCTGCTCGCCCCCAACATCTACATCCTCCAGTACCTGCAGGACACGCAGCAGCTCAGCCCAGAGGTCAAGGAGCGCGCCTTCAAGTTCCTCAGCAGCGGTGAGCTTCAGCCTGATGCCCTCCCATCCCCCTGTACTCCTGTGTGCCACATGACCTCCTGTCCAATACCTTTGCACTAAGGTGCAGTCCCACTAGAAACAGTTTAGGCAACACCGGAGAGAATTTTATAAATTACTTCCTTCTTTCACGGTTTGGTAACATAACATAAATGTAATGTCTGTCTTTTTACTCATCTCCTATTTATTCCAAAAGTCGACTTCAAAAAGAATGAAGTCATAAATCACAGTAGAGGCAGCATTACGTTATTACACTGTGGAAACTCTCGCTGGATTATCACGACAACAACTTGCTAAACTAATCTAAATGAAAAGGTCTTATGAGACTTTTTTTGCAGGATACCAGAGGCAGCTGAACTATAAGCACAGAGACGGCTCGTACAGCGCGTTCGGCCACGGCGACGGAACACATGGTGAGGGTTCTCAACACGGGTCAGGGCCTGAAGGAGAGATACAGTGGCAAAACCCGTCTTTTGTGATTTGATACGGAATATAAAGGGAATAAAGCACTAGCTCTATGTTCCTACTATGACCGCTCTTCTCTGTGTTTCAGGCTGACCACGTTCGTGCTGCGGAGCTTCTCTAAGGCATCTAAGTTTGTCTACATCGACCCGCAGAAGCTGGACCAGTCCCGGAATGGCTCCAGAGCCGACAGAGTGAGGACGGCTGCTTCCTGCCATCAGGGAAACTCTTCAACAACCGTATGAAGGTCAGGAAACTCTTCAACAACCGTATGAAGGTCAGGGAAACTCTCAACAACCGCATGAAGGTCAGGAAACCTTCAAACTGCATGAAGGTCAGGAAACTCTTCAACAACTGCATGAAGGTCAGGAAACTCTTCAACAACTGATGAAGGTCAGGAAACTCTTCCAACAACTGCATGAATATCAGGAAACTCTTCCACAACTGAATGAAGGTCAGGAAACTCTTCAACAACTGAATGAAGGTCAGGAAACTCTTCAACAACTGTATGAAGGTCAGGAAACTCTTCAACAACTGAATGAAGGTCAGGAAACTCTTCAACAACTGTATGAATATCAGGGAAACTCTTCAACAACTGAATGAAGGTCAGGAAACTCTTCAACAACTGTATGAAGGTCAGGAAACTCTTCAACAACCGCATGAAGGTCAGGAAACTCTTCAACAACTGTATGAATATCAGGGAAACTCTTCAACAACTGAATGAAGGTCAGGAAACTCTTCAACAACTGCATGAAATCAGGGAAACTCTTCAACAACTGTATGAATGTCAGGAACCTCAACATGAAGAAGGTCAGGAAACTCTTCAACAACTGAATGAAGGTCAGGAAACTCTTCAACAACTGTATGAAGGTCAGAAACTCTTCACACTGAATGAAGGTCAGGAAACTCTTCAACAACCGCATGAAAGGTCAGGAACTCTTCAACAACTGATAAATCAGGAAATCTCACAACTGTATGAATGTCAGGAAACTCTCAACAACTGTATGAAGGTCAGGAAACTCTTCAACAACTGCATGAAAATCAGGGAACTCTTCAACAACTGAATGAAGGTCAGGAAACTCTTCCACAACTGAATGAAGGTCAGGAAACTCTTCAACAACCGCACGAATATCAGGGAAACTCTCAACAACTGTATGAAGGTCAGGAAACTCTTCAACAACTGAATGAAGGTCAGGAAACTCTTCCACAACTGAATGAAGTCAGGAACTCTTCAACAACTGTATGAAGGTCAGGAAACTCTTCAACAACTGAATGAAGGTCAGGAAACTCTTCACAACTGTATGAATTCAGGGAAACTCTCAACACTGAATGAAGGTCAGGAAACTCTTCAACAACTGTATAATCAGGAACTTCCACTGATAATCAGGGAAACTCTTCACAACTGAATGAAGTCGCTTTCACAACTGATGAAGTCAGGACTCTTCAACAACTGAATGAAGGTCAGGAAACTCTTCAACAACTGTATGAAGGTCAGGAAACTCTTCAACACTGAATGAAGGTCAGGAAACTCTTCAACAACTGTATGAATATCAGGGAAACTCTTCAACAACTGAATGAAGGTCAGGAAACTCTTCAACAACTGTAATGAAGGTCAGGAAACTCTTCAACAACCGCATGAAGGTCAGGAAACTCTTCAACAACTGAATGAAGGTCAGGAAACTCTTCAACAACTGTATGAATATCAGGGAAACTCTTCAACAACTGAATGAAGGTCAGGAAACTCTTCAACAACTGTATGAATATCAGGGAAACTCTTCCACAACTGAATGAAGGTCAGGAAACTCTTCAACAACTGAATGAAGGTCAGGAACTCTTCAACAACTGTATGAAGGTCAGGAAACTCTTCAACAACTGAATGAAGGTCAGGAAACTCTTCAACAACTGTATGAATATCAGGGAAACTCTTCAACAACTGAATGAAGGTCAGGAAACTCTTCAACAACTGTATGAAGGTCAGGAAACTCTTCAACAACCGCATGAAGGTCAGGAAACTCTTCAACAACTGTATGAATATCAGGGAAACTCTTCAACAACTGAATGAAGGTCAGGAACTCTTCAACAACTGCATGAAAATCAGGGAAACTCTTCAACAACTGTATGAATGTCAGGAAACTCTTCAACAACTGAATGAAGGTCAGGAAACTCTTCAACAACTGAATGAAGGTCAGGAACTCTTCAACAACTGAATGAAGGTCAGGAAACTCTTCAACAACCGCATGAAGGTCAGGAAACTCTTCAACAACTGCATGAAAATCAGGGAAACTCTTCAAAACTGTATAATGCAGGAAACTCTTCAACACTATAAGGGGAAACTGAGGGGATGAAGGTCAGAAACTCTTCACAACGATGAAGGAAACTCTTCAACACCGCACGAATCAGGGAACTCTCCAACTGTAGAAGGTCAGGAAACTCTTCAACACTGAATGAAGTCAGGAAACTCTTCAACAACTGAATGAAGTCAGAACTCTTCAACAACTGTATGAAGGTCAGAAACTCTTTCTTCTCACCTAGAGCACAGGTCATATAAACAGGAGTTTTTGTCTATTTTATTTATTTTTGTGTGTTTAGTCGTTGGACCCACTGGGAAAAACATAAATTGGTGCCTATGACCTTCTTCCATTCCTCTCTAAATCCTGTTTCATCTGCTGCTGTAAACAGGGAGGAGTGTCCGACAACGTCACCCTCAGCGCCTACATCACTGCTGCTTTCCTGGAGATGAACATGTCCAGAACTGTAAGGAATAAATTCTGACTACTACAGTTACAGCTACTATTACTTCATCTTATTACAACCACCACTGTACCTCTGTATGTTCCTGTAGGACCCAGTGCTGCAGAAGAGCCTGTCTTGTCTGAGAACCACACGGAGAACATGGAGAACGTCTACACCACGGCGCTCATGCCTACGTGTTCAGTTGGCCGGAGACACAGAGACGCGAGCTCAGCTCCTGAAGAGGCTGCACTCACAGGCTCACGAGGGAGGTACGGCTGATGCATCATGGTCCCTCACAGCGAGGGACCATTTCAATTACAAGGAATTAAGAGTTTTCTTGCTTTTTGGCAACATATCATTTTGGAAAGACATTTGAAGTCATGTGGAAACACCATTTATTTTTCTTACTCATGCCACTTCCAGGGCTCCACAATCATCTGCCCATGACTCCTTATCATTACAAAGATTAAGTTTGGCTTTAGGAAACTAACTGGGTCAGGATTTAGAATTTTCTCTCCCTATTTTAACCCTGTGTTGTCTGTACGGGTGTGTTGTGGCCTGTATTACACTCCTCTGTGTCTCCAGGCGGGTTCCTGCACTGGTCCGCCGCCTCCTCCGCCTCCCTGTCGGTGGAGACCTCCGCGTACGTGCTGCTGTCCACCCTCACGCAGCCCCAGGTCAGTGTGGAGGAGCTGGGATACGCCTCTAAGATCGTCCGCTGGCTCACGGGCCAACAGAACCCTATGGCGGCTTCAAGTCCACTCAGGTACCGGCTCTCTTTTCAGTGTCAGCGGCAGTGTTAATGAGCTGTAATTCCTCTGTAGGACACGGTGGTGGCGCTGCAGGCCCTGGCGCTGTACTCCACTCTGTCTACAGTCCCGATGGCTCCAGTTCTGTCGTGGTGCAGGCTCCTCCCGGCGCCACAGACCCATCCATGTCCTTCACCGTGGACCAGAGCAACAAGCTGCTGTACCAGGAGCGGCCACTGGAGAGCGCTGTGGGGCAGTACGGCCTGGAGGTGACGGGGAGCGCCTGTGCCTCCGTGCAGGTGAGGGGTGGGAGAGGCCTTTGATGTGGGAGGGGTCTCCAGACAGAATCGCTGGCGTCTACAGTGAGTGAATCCTGTCCTCAAAGAGTCGTTTTGTGCAGATCTCGACCCACTACAACATCCCGACGCCGCGGGACGAGCAGAGCGTGGGGGTGAAGGCGGAGGCCCACATGGAGTGTGACTCGACCATCCTGACGCTCAACCTCACAGCTCAGTAAGAACAAGGACAATTATAAAGGGAGCTGTAGAAACACTTTCTACTCAGAGCCAGGATGTTTTATATTCAAACTATTCAGGCAGAAACAGATTTGTTTTTTTCCTGCAGTTACTTTGGAGAACAGAGCAGCTCCAACATGATCATCCTGGATGTTAAGATGCTGTCAGGCTTTGTCCCGGACCCAAGCACCCTCAAAAATGTGAGTTACTAGGACTAGGACGACGACTACTACTGTTAATACTTCTCCTTAAACCAGTATAATGTCTGTGTTGCAGCTGCAGTTTGAGAACCTCGTAGATCGTGTGGAGCAGAAAGACGACCATGTTCTGATCTACATCCGGGAGGTGAGTTACCTCTGTGTTTTTACAGCTTAAAATAGCGCTGGGTATTATTGGTATCAACCAGCATGAAGTGTTAAAAAATCATATGTATGGAGCTAAAAAAACTGGAATGGGGCATCCAAGTTCCCGGTGTTGGCCATTAGCTGCATCCCTTGAAGTGAATGTCCTGCATATGGAGCTTAAAATAGACTTAAAAACATTATTTTGGAGCCTCAGCTTTGATATTTTACATTTTATAATTTGAAAATATTTCTCTGTAAGAATTAAATTGTAACATGCAGGAGAAAGAGCTGGTGAAAATCTGACTGGAGCTCCTCCTGCTGGCAGCTGTAGGAATCATCTTTAAAATGAACTACACAGCGATACAGCGCGTGAGCAGCTCCAGCAGTGAGCGATAAACACACTTTGAGCACAGAACAGCTCAGAGTTAGGGGATTTAAAAACAGTTTTGGGTTGAACAATGATGCGAGTGTAATGAGGAAGTACAGATCGAGGCACCGACGCCGTAGAAGAAGAAACAGAGACATTTAACAGCTTTGTCTGAGGAAGAACTCAAACCACCTGAATGTTTTGAAATACGACTCCAGGTCTGTCTTTGACGAGGGAACAACGTTACAACATGGTTTAAACTAGATGCATGTTGGTCATTTTATACTCACTACTGCCACCTCAGGTCTTACGTGTAACTGCAGTCTCTATATTAAGCTCATGCATGACGGCACCTCGGACCCGACTGAACACCTTTCTGAGTGACAGTGCAGGATTTTAAAGGCAGTTGTGGTGAACAGGTCTGAGCTCATTCTACACATTAGGACATGACTGGAACATGGAAGGGGAGGAAAATACATCATTTTAACATGTTAAAGTCTGTATAGTCCTTTAAGAAAGTTTGCAGGATATGTCCACTTTAAGGACTGGCCCTGGCTCTACATCTCCCTTTAAAGGAGCGTTATGGAACTTTGCATGCAGGGAAACCACTTTTTTATATTTGTGTGTATTTGACCTTGTAGTGACCCAGTGGCTGTATGAGTGGTCAGCCTGGCACCTTTACTTTCCATCACAGTGGCCTCTCTCTACAAGGCTCCAGGATCAATATAGGTTTCTGGTGGGAGGCTCGTCAGCATTAGGGCTGGGCACCGTTAGACAATATCAGTCTGGCATCGAGAAAAAAGTTTAAGTACTACTGGAATCAAATAAATAAAAGTATCCAAAGCAGATACAGAAAAGAATATAATATCTTTAGAGACTAAGTTTTGATGCTGTTGAAGGAAGTGACTTGGTTGTTTGAGCTCAAATAAATGATACAACTTTAAAATAAATAGTCTTAACATCATCGTTCTGTTTTCTGGTTCTAGGTATCTTAGTACACTACCGTCAGAATCAGAATTATATTTATTGCCATTGTTTGAGAACAGGTTTACAAACACTCGTGCAACATAAAACATATAACACAGAATTTAGATAAAAATAAGCTATGAAAACTTTGAAATTATAAGGATTTAAATGACTTGATTTGAGAATATGAATCTTGTTTTGAGCGGTTTTCACTCATTTAGACACTTTCTAATGAACTAAGGTTTGATCTTATTGCAACTTAAGCATATTGTGTGTGTTTTTGTCCAAACCCTGCGTCAGCTACATGAGAAGAAAACGTTGCTGCACAAAACTTAGATAAGTTGAAGTAGATGAGTCGAGGAGCCGAATGTTGCTCCTCGACCTCCTTTACTCCTGCCGTAACTCTTTTATGTTCCTCTGTTCACAGTTGTCCAAGGACCAAACCGTGTCGTACCGTCTGCGTCTGGGGAAGGAGACGGACATTCAAAACCTCAAACCTGCAGTGGTCAAGATATACGACTACTACACACCAAGTACTGCCAAAATACTCACATACTTTTGCTTTAAATACTGTATTCATGCTTGTTCCTCTGTGTCCCTCAGGTGACCAGGCGGAGACGGAGTACACCTCGCCCTGCGCCGCCCCCACAGACCAGAACTGAACATGTTTGTAACAGAATGTACACGGATACAATACTGTTTATGTGATGTGGATGTGAAGGAAGGAGGAGGGAACAAAAACTGCCAAGTATTCCTATTCAAGTTATTTACAGTATCAACTAGTCTTTGTTCTGCCCTGCTGTTGAGTCGACTCACTTCTGTACACCCGCCCACTGTCTCATGTCCCCTTTACCTTTGCAGAAATGTGCTTTATACTTTCTTCTTCACTTGTGTAAATAATGTACACACTGCACAATAAAAATAAAAATAAAAACAACACGAGTTTTGCTTTTCTTTTTAGGCAGCGCTTGTGACGCTGGGATTACAAAGTGAAAATACATTAAACTCAGACATAATATATGTCTGAGTTGATTGTAAATGGATGAAACATCTTCCTTCTATCTTTGACTTGAACTTATTCAAATAAATAAAGAGAAGGAGAGAGAGACGTGTCTCGACCTTTGGGATCTGTGGGTGAATGTTCTGATCTCGTGGGGTCTGTTCTCTCTAGTTTCACTCGAGCCTTTTTACAAATTGCTCTCAAAGCCTTTTCACAGCTGGAAAAGTCAAACCACTTATACGTGTCAGATCAAACTACAAAGATCAGATCAAACTACAAAGATCAGATCAAACTACAAAGATCAGATCAAACTACAAAGATCAGATCAAACTACAAAGATCAGATCAAACTACAAAGATCAGATCAAACTACAAAGATCAGATCAAACTTGGCATCAAGAAAAAATCCTATCTGACCACTTGTATTAGCTGCATCCTCCCGCTGAGTGGTTATTAAATAGTTTAAAGAGTTTTACTTGTTTTCTCATGACAAGGACCTTTTAAAAGAGCTCATTATAAGTTTAATAGAAAAAGCCTTTTTGCTTTGATGCAAAAGCCCTAACCACTCAGCCCTAACCACTCAGCCACCGTGCACAACATGGACTTCAGGAAACTGTGGAAACTGCTGCAAGAACAAAGCATTGACTTCCCTGTTAATCTTTACAGGACCTGTCATTGCTCCACCCAGGACAGATGGTAAGAACCGAAAAGGCCAGTCTTTTCTCCTCTATGATTAAAGTCAGGGTCAGAGACTGAGAATGTCCTTATTTATCAAACCTGCGTACAGTCAAATCAGAGCGTGTGTGAGGTGTACGAAAAATCACACTTGTTTAGGCATTTATCAATCTGAACGAGAGTGTACGGTGCTCAAATCCTACACCAAGCTCTGCTCAGGCTGAGAGACTCGTAGTCCTGCCCAGACTCCAGCGCTGAGTCCAGAGCTGACCACAGCTGCTCTTCGCTGGTTCAGATCATGGTCCAGACTGGACTGACTGCAGCGTTATATATCCACACTTTTTTGGAAATAATGGAAATGTTTAAAACAAAACAAAAAAGAGCAATAAAAGTGCAACAAAAACGTGACCCTAAAAAACCACAAAGGAGCAACAACAACAAAAAGAAACAAAAATGTGACAAAGAAGAAATAAGAAAAGTGGCAAAAATGAGACAGAAAAGAACGTGAAAAGTGACGACAATGCGGCAACAATGCAAGGAAAATCATCAGTTTAGTAGGTCTTAGCTTTCAAATGAGGCGTGACACTGGCCTATAGGCTGTAAGCTCCTGTCGAGAAGCTTTTAGATTTGGGTAAAGCCGAACTGGAGAAAATCCACTCGGTTAAGTAAGAGGTTAAACTGATTTAGTCCTTGGTCCCAGTTTAGTGCTGTTTAGTTTGTGATTGAGCCCTGTATTATGTCTTGATCATGGTTTAACTCTGGTCTAGTCCCAGCTGAGTCTGGACACGTGAAGTTCAAAAGTTCAAGTCCCAAAGTGAAGACGATGAGAACAGTCAGGAAGGAGGGAAAGGAGCCTCAATGCTTCCTATCACACCTCCTTTAGCACAGGACCTCTGGTGGTTCCTCATCGGCGACTAGGAGGAGCTATGTGCCATCCCATAAATCACAGCGCCGCCAATCCCTAGGATTAGGACATAGGTGTTATTATTTGGATGGACCCATTGATTATGCTGTTGTGTGTTTTCCAGGCCACCAGGGGGCAGCAGAGGAGAGGACATTAGTTTAATGCTGTTGGATGGTTTGTAAATAACTCTCAGCAGCTTCACTCAAGACTTCATTTAATACACAAATTAGCATGAAATATATATAGTTACTTTAAACTAAGCAACTGGGCACATGAACAATACAACTGTCCAGTGGTTTACCTCTTAACCCCCGCCTTAACTCTCTAGTTCAGCTTTACCCAATCCATAAGCCTCTTGGCCAAGGTAACACCTCTTTGGGAAGCTTTTCATCACTTTTCTGTTGCTTTTTCGTCACTTGTATCTTTTTTTGTCGCTATTTTGACTCTTTTTCAAGAAGCTTTTAGATTTGGGTGAAGCCAAACTTTAGAAAGTGTACTCAGTTCAGGTGGGGGTTAAGGGTTAAATCCTTTTTCATTATATTATTGTGTTCTCATTGTCTTGATTTGTAATGTCATTTTTGCTTTAGAAAGATCAAACATGGTGCTTTGTGAGCGGTGCTGAAAACAGGATAGATAGTTACTTACGCTGTGGAAAGTAACATTACACACACTGCTGTGTCTGAGTGACACATAAGACACCTGGAGACACAATGTGATGAAACATCACTAAATGATGATTATAACTGTGTATTTAGGATTTTTAGAGCTAAACAATTTGCAAGTAACGCTGGAGGAGAATATTCCAGTTTGTGTTATCTTTCTCCAGTAAATTGTTATTGCAGTATTAGATGATGAAATATCCACACTCACTCACTGAAGTCTTCATTCAAATGAGATTTACACAAAAGTATAATTTTATTTAGGATATTTGTGGTTTATTTCCAGTTTTGTCTGTTTTGGTCCTGATGTTGCATTTTTAGTCCTTGTTATGACTCAATTTTTCCTAAGGTTCCGTTATCAAAGGTCCAGGTTCAAAGTTAAACACAAACAGCACAAACTCTGCTTTAACTTTCAATAACACTGTGAGGGAAGAGCTGTCGAGACAATTTAGTGTGCAGCAGCTCTAACCACTAGGCTATCGCTGCACATGGGCTTTAAACCAATTTAGGATTTATTTCATGGAAAACATTTGTGATTTTTTTATACTATTATCTTTGAATCTTTGTGACATTATCTTCAAAGAAGGTACTTGAGTCATCTTCTGTACTTGGTAGTTGAGGTCTCCAAACGTTTCGCCTCTCATCCAAAAGGCTTCGTCAGTGAACAAGGTTACACTCTTAGCACGCAGTGTATATAAAGACCATTGTGACATTAGTTTGGCCTCTTTGCTTTATTTACCAGGTAGTTTTTACACAGAAATAAATCAGAAACATCTTTATCAGATTATGCTGTTTGTCTCTTCAATAATGTGAGAGCTCCAGATCAGGATCAGATTCTGTCTCCATGTAAACGAAGCCACTCTGAGATTCATAATTGTTATTACACAGAAGAACTGGGATGTTAGAAAAGTGTTTGGAAAGTTAGGAAAGAGTTTGGTTTAACACAATAAAATAAGGGACAAGGCCTTTAGGAAAAGAATCAACAAAAGGAAACTGACACTAAAAGTACAGCTTATTCAACATCAAAACAACGGTAACATCCTTTATCTTTATTACAGTCCATTTCTTATGGATTTCCACTTAATGTTAATGTAAACACATGTCCAGAACAAACCATTTGACATGGGTGAGGTGGCGACAAACGTCCTTGAACAGTCAGAGGGAAACAGAAAGTAGTAGGTATTGTTTGATGTTCTTTGAACCTTTGTTGAGGTTCTGGTGTCAGTCTGTAAAGTGTTGTATATTTGACATGATGTTGTAAATCGGTGGATCAATGCTCCAATCTACATCATGTCTCACTCTTTAACCCTTTCCCAGTCACTCCCAAAGAATAAATAATAATAATACATTTAATTTATATTGCACTTTTCATTCAAATGAATCTCAAAGTGCTACATTTAAAAACACAAAAAATGTCACCACATTAACACTGAAAACTTTCCTAAATAAAAATGTCTTTAGTTCAGCTTTAATTGAGTCCAGACTCTGCACTCCTCTGAGCTCCACAGGGAGGCTATTCCAGAGCCGGGGTGCAACTGAACAAAAGGCTCCATCCCCCATGGTTCGGAGCTTCATGAAAGGGACCTGGAGGAGCCGGCCGCTGGATGATCTCAGGATGCGGGTGGAGCTTTGGAGAGGGATGAGTTCTTGTATGGATCATGGCCGCTGATGCATTTAATGGGTGAGAAGGAGAGTTTTGTATTGAATACGGAAGGAACTGAGAGCCAGTGGAGGGAGTGTAGAATTGGAGTGATGTGCTCATACTTGCGTACTTGCATTAAGATTCTGGCGGCACTGTTCTGGATGTATTGCAATCTCTGAATGTGTTTGGAGACGAGCCCAGTAAAAAGTCCATTACGGTAATCCAGCCTTGAGGAGACAAAGGCATGGACAAGTTTTTCAGTGTCGGAGAGGGTGAGGAGTGAACGGATCTTGGAGATATTTCGGTGATAGAACGAGGTCTCTCCAGACAAACAGGAGTGATGCCTCACGCATCACTGTTTATGATTTTGCCAGCAACATTAGCCCTAATGTTTGAGCTTTTAGCCTTGTTTTAAGGTTCCATTGTTTAAACAGACCTGGAGGAGGATTTTATTTCAATCACTGTTCATGAAAATAATAATTGTTGACGTGAATAAATATATTGTATGAATGACACTAATCCACAAATAATTACAATATGAGCCACAGTAATGTTAAGATTTTTATTTTATTTTTATAGACAAAGCAAAGTTTGTCTCATCCTGTTTTGATACAGTTTAGAAAGGCACAATTCGTGACAGGACGTGAGCTTGTGGCATCAGAAAACCCCGGTTGAAGGTGTTTGTTGCTGCAGAAGCGTTTAGAGAAGGCGCAGCAGACAGGACGTGGTCAGAGAAGCTGTGAAAGTCAATATTCAGCTTTAACCAAAAGCTCAGCCTTTGGCACCTGCTACACCCACTCTTCTAAACCACAGCCTATACTGTCGGCTAACAACCAAACAAACACAATTACAAACAAAATGTACACTCTGGTTTATAACAGGGTTTCTGCGGGGCCTTACAAAACATTAACAGTCCGTAAAAAGCATTTTTCCTTAGAGACAGAACCAATCGGTCAACTATTACTACAGACGTCAAAAACACAAAAACAAAAAAAGTGTGAAAGTGTAGACAATTGTTTGCTGTGTTCAATTTGGTTTGAATATTAACATTTCCATCATTCTTTTGTTTGAATCAATATTTACAAATCTTACCAAATTAAATATGCCAAGATGTTTTGCATTTGGGGCATTATACAATATTAGGCTATACAATTAAAAAAACATGAAAATGTTACTTGCCACCTAGAACCCTGTTTAATAATAAACAAATATCAATCAACATGCAAATATTCCATCAATTCCATTAAACTTGTTGGTTCTAGACCTTTGCTGCATGAAACTGAAACACAGCCTCACCGTGTTTAGTCCTGACTCTGGGAACCACCAGGAGACCCCTCCTTGAGATGGTTCATACGGCTCTAACATGTCAGAGATGGACTTTGGTGCTAAACCATGAAAAGACTTGTAATGCTGAGGTCCACACCGAACGCCTCTTGGGCGTCAAAGACGCGCCTCAAGTCCGTAGTTGGACGCTTGTACTGAAGTCAGACGCTTGTCGCAAATGTCACCGAGCGTCAAGACGCCCTGAGCGTCAGCTCAGAGTCTGTTCGTAGCCATCTTGGAAACAGCTCGTGCCTGAAAACTACAGTTGTTCGGAGGCTAACTACTGTATTCTCTTCCTTTGCTCCTGCCATGTCCTATGGATCCTTAACTATTCCCCCATTTCTACGCAGGATCTCCCCAGTATTAAGCTCATATCCAGCCCATAGGTTGAAGGGACATTGGTGGCAAGTGGCTATAAGCTAGGTTAGCCCGGTTAGCTTGTTGCGATCGCGTACAGCTCATTGTTGATAAAAAAAAAAAAGTGTGTGCAATAAACCACAAATGCGTCGAGCCCATCTCAGTGTGTGACCATCATAAAGGCTGTTCTGTGTAGTTAAGGCTTTATTGACGTGATTAGTGCATAATACTTGTTTCATGGGGTCAATGCGAGCTATCTGTTTGGGCTAGCATAGAAATAATTATAAAACAGATCGACTACGGCCCGTTGTAGATAAAATGTGAGCAATAAACTTAAAAATCAACAAGCCTGGCTCAGTGTGTGATCATTGTTACACGGTTGCTTTATGTAGATGGGGCTTAATAGACTTTATTCGTGCATATTTCTCGTTTTCACATCGATTGGAGATTTAGCTTGTACTGTAGCATTAGCCTTGGGAATCGAATCCTGTGTGCATCATCAAGACCCAAACACATTCCCAGCGCAGATCCAGCCACTCAAATAAGTTTTCTTGTCATCCTGTGTGTCTTTGTAAAAGTCCCAGAGCTGCTGTAGCCCCGGTTCACAATGAAGCTAATCCTCCATTGTTTACATCTGCGGGCTGGCAGAGGATCTGCCCCAGACCGACGGTGGCTCAGCTACAGCGTACGTCACTGTTGGATAAAGCTCCTGATTGGTCGACGCTCGCGAATTTCTCCAAAAAGTTCAACATTTCCAACTCTAGCGTCGGCCACGCTGGACGCCCTGGAGGCGCGTCACGCGCCGCGGTGCCTCTTGAGGCGCGTCCTCAATGTATTTTAAATGTAAACCTGACGCTTTGGAGGCGTCGGAGGCGCTTGGTGTGGACGCAGCATAAGAAGCAGAGCTGTTTTAAATTCTATTCTCTGACTGACAGGTCGCCAGTGCAGAGACTGGAGCACTGGACTAATATGGTCGTGTTTCCCGGTTCTGTCTAACAGTGAGCAGCCGTTACAATAGTCTAACCAACTGGAGACATCCATCCATCCATCCATCCATTTCTTCCACTTGTCCGTTGCCGGGTCGTGGGGCAGCTGTTGGAGCTGCACCAGCCCCTATAGCGCCCCTGCAGGTGGTGGGTCCACAGAAGGACGGCCTCATGGTTCTAACCGGGCCTGTTGGTCTCTCATTAGGGGCTTCTGAACCGCTCTTTGTCACCTAGGACCTGTTTGCCCTGGGAGACCCTACCAGGGGCACGAAGCCCCGACAACAGAGCTCCAGGATCATTCAGGCTCAAACCCTCCACCACGTTAATGTGGAGGCTCCAGGAGGGGAACTGGAGACGAATGCATGAATTAATCTCTCCAAGTCCGGTTTAGACACTATGGTGGTCAATTATTGAGCCACGTGCTAACTTGCAAATGCAATCTGGAAAATAGCAGATACAGTGCCTCTCGAAAATACTAATACACCTTGAACTTTTGCACATTTGTCATGTTTACAACCATAAACATAAAGATTTTATACACAAGTAACAGACAACTGTGAAGTGAAAGCAAAATAATACATGATTCTGTTATTTTTCAAAAAAATAGAAAAGTGAAAAGTGGGACGTGCATAAGTATTCAAACAGCATTTTCTGAGTGCATTAAATTGCCTTTATAACATTCCTAATGACTGCAGAATGTTCACACCTTGCCCTAACCATTAAATAGAGGCCACCTGTGCGTAATCTACTCTCAGTATAATTCCAGCTGTTCTGTGAGGCCTCAGAGCTATGGTCAGAGTGTATTGGTCACTAAACAACATCATGAAGGCCAAGGAGCTCACCAGAGAGGTCAGGGATAAAGCTGTGTAGAAGTTTAAAGCAGCGTTAAGTTATACAAAGATTTCCCAAGATTTGAAAATCTCACGGAGCACTGTTCAATCCATCATTCAGAAATGGAAAGAGTATAGCACCACTGCGAACTTACCAAGACACGGCCGTCCACCTAAACTAACAGACCGAACAAGGAGAGCACTGGTCAGAAATGTAACCAAGTGCCCCAAGATAACAGTAGTAATAAGGGGGTCCTTTTTCCGCCATTTTGGTTTTTAATTAGCATATGCAAATATGCTAATTAAACCCCGCCCCCTCCCGCCCACCTCCCTCCACCCACCCCTGTCACTACCGCTCTACGCCACCAGAGGGAGCCATTCGCACCTCCCTCCCACCCTCCCCTGTCACCTCCGCTCTAAGTCACCAGAGGGAGCCATTCGTCCCCTCCCTCCCGCCCTCCCCTGTCACCTCCGCTCTAAGTCACTAGAGGGAGCCATTCGCCCCCCTCCCTCACCTATCCCTACCTGTACTTTGCCACGACATGTCTGTGGCATGTCATGACATGTATAGGCGAATTTGACGCTATAGAAGTGTCCGGACATGTTTAAGCTCTGCCTAGGGGTGTGTTTTCAGGGCTGTATAAATACCGGCGCTCTTTTCTCATTTCATCATCTCCTGATCCTCGCGAAACATCCTGTAACTGCCAACGGACTGGACCACTATGGACGGACACACTAATGCCGATCTTACCCCCAACGTCGGTACGTCAGCCTGCACTACGCAAGATGTGGTGGAAGGACGTCGGCGTCCTAAATCAGGACGTTTTCCGAACTCAAACCCGTGTAGCTGCGAGAAAACCTTTAGCCGTGCCAGGGGTATGTTTGTTGGATAGCTTATTCTGATGGAAAAATCACGTTACAAAGTGGCGCTTGTCACGATGCGTGTCGTAGGATTGAAAGGGTGCACTCTATGTCTCTCATGGACTGGAAATGGTTAATGACTTGTGTTTATGAGATTGATTGATGGGTTTCGGCCGGGATCCTTATGTCTGTCAATGGGGTAGTGTAACCGGGCCCGAAATGTACCATGTAGTGTCATACGGCGGTGTCGGAAAGACAGAAGGTATATTCGTGTATCTGTCTGTCCGGATAGAGACATGTTGTTAAAAGAAAAAGAACCCAAGATCAACATATTTGTCCTTCTCTCCTTGACGATAAGTCTAAACCGTTTTTTGAAACCCTTTTTTGTATACAACAGCGAGACTGGAGATACATTCGCAGAATGTTTAGACAAGTTGACAGGACGGTCGAGCGAGACAGAATCAAAGGTCATTTGGAGGTTGTTAGGAAACGTCTTGTTTTTGACAATTCGTCGTCTAGTCGGTAGACTGTTTCATGTGTTATGCGAAAAAGACAAAGACCTGCTTGAAAAAACAGACGGTGGGTATTATGAGGATATACATTTTGCTTTTATTCTCATGTTCTCATATGTGTTTTTGTTTTTGTCATAGCCGTCTTGGGTTCTATTCCTGAGGAAACATGGACATTTCAGACTTTGACTCAAGACCAGATGGCCAATCTCGTTTTGTTTCAAGACCCGGTACCTCCAACGGTGTCTCCTGACTTAGAACACGACTACGGTGGTCCGGAGTGGATTGCGAAAGAGGCAGGAAAAGCGATCGAAGGTCGTCTCGAGAATGATGACGGAGGGCGAGGCGATCAGACCTGCCCCGGAGTGTTATCTGAGAAGTTTGTACATTTTGTCAAGATCGCAGTTGTTCACATCGTCAACCATGCCTTACATGATGTCTGGAAAGAGGAGTGCAACGGATGTCAGGTGGATCACCCCAGCCAACGGCAGCACACCTGTCTCTACCCCTTTCCAGAATCTTATTATCAGGACCGTTTTGATAAGCTAATGGTCAAGCTATGGAACGGAAGACTTTCATCTTCGATTACACGTTTTCTGAACACATGTGGTGTCTATGGCACAACAGGAAGGGTGCAAGGGGCTGCCGAGACAGTCTTATATGAACTGAAATGTGTGGAAAACATACACAAGACGTTTAATGAAACGTATGAAAAAGTCAACGGTGACTGGTATAAAGCCAATGTGCTACAAGCGGCTTTAGAAGCATGGAGAGGCCGTCGTTAAAACGGGTTTAAACTGTCTTTTTTTTACACTGTATACAAGTTTAAACTGTCTTTTTTTACACTGTATACATGTTTAAACTATCATGTTTTTTTTACACTGTATATAAGTTTAAACTATCATGTTTTTTTTACACTGTATACAAGTTTAAACTATCATGTTTTTTTGTACACTGTATATAAGTTTTAACTGTCTTTTTTTACACTGTATACAAGTTTAAACTATCATGTTTTTACACGGTATATAAGTTTTAACTGTCTTTTTTTTTGTACACTGTATATAAGTTTTAACTGTCTTTTTTTTACACTTGATATAAGCTGAGACCGTTTCTTTCCGAATAAAAAGAGACTGTATATGAATGCATTGACTCATTCGTGTTTTGTTGTCATTATGGATAAGACATTACAAAAGCTATACCATGACCCGACACACCCTGGGGTCTAAGTGGCATCATTAATCTTCAAAAAGCAGCAAAGGAGGCTACCGGTACACAGCCTTCGATAGAGTCAGTCACAACGTTTCTACAAGGGGATGATGTCTACACTTTGCACGCACGAGCGCTCAAACGGTTTCCTAGGAATAGAGTGCTAGTCGGCGGTATAAACAAGCAGTTTCAAGCAGACCTAGTTGACATGTCAGAATATAGGGCAGACAATGACGATGTGCGATTCTTGTTAACATGTATAGATATATTCTCTAAATACGCATGGGTGAGATGTCTGAAAAACAAAACAGGACCTACTGTTTCAAATGCATTTAAAGACATTTTGAGTCAAGGACGCATCCCTGATAAACTTCAGACAGACCAAGGCACTGAGTTTTATAATAAACATTTCAAACAGCTAATGACAGGGCATGGGATTATACACTTTTCAACAGCCAACGAAACCAAAGCAAGCGTTGTAGAACGTTTTAATAGAACGCTGAAGACACGTATGTGGCGTTATTTAACGTCTGTGAACTCCCGTAGATATATAGACGTTATTAATGATCTCGTTAGCGCATATAACAATGCACATCACAGGTCTATTAAAACTACACCTGTCTCTGTAAATAAAGATAAC
This sequence comes from Neogobius melanostomus, assembly GCA_007210695.1. Taxonomy (NCBI): domain Eukaryota; kingdom Metazoa; phylum Chordata; class Actinopteri; order Gobiiformes; family Gobiidae; genus Neogobius; species Neogobius melanostomus. Next base: position 3,238 of record VHKM01000823.1, on the reverse strand, counting down.
GAGAGACAAGTTTTTCAGGCATTGTATAAGTCAAAGTCAAAGAAACCACTTGTTTTTAAATTTGACGTTGGCGAAAAGGTGAGGATTTCGAAACACAGAGGAATTTCAGAAAAGGATACCTACAAACCTTTACGGACGAATTCTTCACAATTACACAGTGCATAGGACGAGACCCTCCCGTTTATAAGCTAACAGACCTTGCAGGGGAAATAGTAAAAGGAACATTTTATGAACCTGAACTGCAAAGAGTGCTTGTAGACAAAAACAAACTTTTAAGATTGAAAAAATCCTGGATCGAAGAGGATCTGGGCAAAAAAGCAAAGTCTTTGTAAAGTGGTTAGGCTGGCCTGACAAATTTAACGCGTGGATTTCTGCAAAAACGTTGTTGATCTACAACCTAAGAAAGATGAACGACACAAATGGATTTTATGTGACTGTGGCAAGTAATGCCTCCATGCATGTTATCCTAACAATAAGATATGTAATTTTAGAACTAAGTTGGCAAAACCCCTCCTGTTGAATTCCGCATATGAGGTGGGTCTCATAGAAGTTCAGTATCCTCGTAATTGGTTGAGTTTTACTGACAAGGATTCAAGCATAGCGATATTCGGATCCGATGCCAAGAAAAAGAAATATGTCATTCGACCGACATTGGGATTTACAACGATATTCACAAACTAGTTAAAGAAATTAACTCTCAACTAGCAACGTCAAGGACTTATCGTCGATAAAGCTGATGTACAATGACATAACTAGCAAAATATATGTTCTAAGGGCTGACGGTCTAAATTTCATTTTTAGAGGGCGTCTCGCTGAAATATTAGGATTTGAACCAGACGCTACTTTTAGGGTTGAAGAAACTCAACAAAAGCACCGCATCCGGCAGATATATTTGGCGGAAGTTACAACATGTTTATTTACAGCGATATTGTAGATTATCAACTGGTGGGTGATAGCCGGGCACAGCTACTGCGCTGTATAAATATATGTAACGACACACGCAGCATCCCCACTCTAACATACGACAAGCCTCACTACGCACCTATTTGTAAGACGACGCTCGACGACATAGAAATATCTCTTAAGAACGATCAGAACGAACTCATACCATTTCTTTACGGAAGGTGATTTTAAAGTTGCACTTTAAACCCATAAAGAATTATTCTAAAAAAAAAATATGCACACCCCGTACGTACGTGACGATGCTGCGTATACAGCATATTACATGAACCAAGCTGGCGGTGATCTAAATGGTTTCATCGTGCTAGAACACAATACGGTTCAGGGATAGCCGGAATTTTTAGATCCCTGTACAGAATGGCTATACCGCTTTTAAAAGAGGCGTGAATATAGCAAAACCCCATCTGAAACAGCCGTTAAAAACATAGCCGGAGAAGTAATGTCGAACATCACAAGATCAGCTTTTACAAATAATCAGGATGGCGACGGTTTGGCATTTACGTCAAAGAGAGGACGGAAAAGACCCCCGGAACCAGGTCCTGTGCCGCGTGATCGGACGTCTAAAAAACCCAAAACTAAAAGACGCAAGACCTCGACAAAGAATTCATTTGGCAGAGGAAGCAGAACCAAGAGCACGCGTTCAGGAGCTTTCTCTGTAGACATATTTAAATAATGTCGTTATTGGCATAACAATCGGCCGAATGTGTCAAGACGGAATTGGATTTATTCTCGTTACCGTTCACGCAGACATCCGTGGAAAAGTCTACATTCATTGAAATACCTCCTGTTTCAGCGCTAACAGATTCTGGACCCATAGAATTTTTCTTGACAGGATCCGGCGAAAATTATTTGGACCTCAACGACTCGTATCTATACCTCCGTGTAAAAATAGTTAATGGAGACGGGACGACACCTGTTCTAGGCACTGACGTGGGTCTTGTCACTATCCGACATGTGCTTTGTTCTCACAGATTGACATAATGCTGGAGATAGACTGATCACACATCCTCGAACACATACGCATATAGAGGAATTATTGAATGTTTGTTAAATTATTCCGAAGCTACGCTAAACACTCAATTCAGCACAGCTTTATTTACAAGACACGGCTGGAAAAATGAATGCAACGTCTGTGACGGGTGATAATCAGGGTTTAAACGAGAGAGGAACATATACCGATGGCGGTAGGATTGTAGAATTAATTGGGCCTATTCATGCTGATTTATTCTTTCAGGAAAAGCTTATGCTAAACGGAGTGGATATGTCACTGAAATTTATTAGATCAAAAAATGAGTTTGCCCTAATGTCGCCTGTTAACAATGCTGCTTTCTGTGTAAAATCATATCGGCAAGCTTGTTCATTAAAAAGGTTTCTGTAGCCCCTACTATACGTTTAGCGCACGGCAGAGCGCTTCAACAACAAACGCTAATATTCAGTTGATCGTGTTGCATTAAAAACATTCTCTATCCCTGCGGAACTAGAGTCTGCACCAGGACAATTTATACCTGGGGCAAATTCCGAATTTCTAGTTGTAGCATTTGTTGACAACGATGCATACACAGGTAGCTATGTTCGCAACCCTTTTAATTTTGAACATGTAGACACCGAGTTTATGACTTTGCATGCCGACGGACACCCTTATCCTGGGAAGCCTTCCAGCCTCTGTTTCAACGAGGACAATATGTGCGTGAATATTATCAATTAGTTCAGACAACAGGCCGTCATCTTAAAGACAGACCTATGGCAATAACGCGTGGCGAGTATGGAGAAGGATATACGCTGTTTGTTTCAATCTGGAGCCCGACGAAGGCCATGGTGGAAATGTGTCTCTAATTAAGACTGCAATGTGCAGCTTGAAGTACGGTTTAGAGTGCCTCTTCCGAGAACTGTTAATCTAATATGTTATGCTGTTTTGACTCAATTATTGAGATATCGAACAGGAGACAAGTTCTGTTGGACTACTACTAATCTTGACAAAATGAACACAGTTGAGTTGACTAACGTTATGAGGAAACGTGTTAAAAGAGGAACAGACTTTTTGGGAGTACTGGCCGTGTGACATGTTGCCAGCCAAACGTCTTATGAAAGTTCCAGCAATGGCTATTATCAACACACACCCGGCAAACAAACCTGGAGAGCATTGGTGGCAGTCTACATTACAGCCAATAGACACGGTTATTTTTTCGACAGCTTTGGTAATGCCCCAGCTATAAGAATTTCCCGTCTAAAATCGAAACTTCCTTATTTAAAAATTGTGCCACATCATGAAGATTACTCT
>VHKM01000822.1:77500-93081 GCA_007210695.1 Neogobius melanostomus | reverse complement strand
CAAGGCCGGGTTTGGCTATAACATAGATTTATATGACCCAGACCGAAATGCAGGCAGCCTCATTGTGAAGTAGAGATTACTCGCCTGGCAGAGTCGTCCACACTACTATATCCACAAGATCAACACTTTACTCTAGGCACATATTTGTTTAGCTGTACTGGTTTGCAACAATAGTAATCAAGTCTTCACACATTGTTTTAAATTGAAATAACACAGGTATTCCATTTATTTTTATTTTCAAATAAAACATCATTGCATAATGTGACCAGAGTTCCCTTTGGCACATCCCCTAGCCTAAGCGGTTTCTGTTTGCAGCTACAATACGTCACTATCACGTCACAATATTACAATCAAACATTTCCTGAAGTAACAACTGAATCAATACGTGGACGATATGATCTGTAGTGTCCCGAGTGTAGCCAATGCCACACAAACTTTTCTTTGCGCACAAAACATACTTTGGACTCTGCTGGAATGAGTTTGTGCAAATGGAGCATTAACTCAAGTGAATTGCAACAAAAATGGAACTAACGTATTTATTATTGTTGTGACGATGATATTTGCATGCCAAACAATGAAGGCAGCTAAAAGAAGGGACTTCAGAGACATATAGAACTACAGTCACTTATTACACTCACCGCTGTCTTGCTCTCCTTCCTCTTCTTCCTCCTTATTTTCTTTTGTTTTTGCTGCCAGAGGCAAAACTTCTCTTCATTTTGTTGGAGGAGATGCGTAGCTCTGTTTACTCCAACACGTGGGTTTGCGCCGTCTCTCTCTCTCTCTCTCTCTCTTTCCCCTCTGAGAAGCAGGAGGGGGAGGGGTCGCTCATGGGGCCCTTTCAGGGAATATGCGATGGCCAATTGTCGTTGCACCTTGTTACTGCTACTGCAGTGACTTTATTCTCTTGGTCGTTTCTGTCAAATCCGTTGGCCCTCTGGGGGCCTTGCTGGGGACCCCAGGCAGCTGCCTGGGGTCCCCAAGCAAACTACGCAAACTACGCCTCTGGTTGGAGGCTAGCCTTTTTGTTACTTTTGATAGTTTTTTTGTTGATACACTTGCCCTGGTGTATTATTAGTTCCTTTTCTGGTTAAATGTTGTTCACTTTAAGGAGCTTTGCTAGTTTGTGTTGTGTTTAGTTGGAGTTAGTTGTTTTGTGTTTATTTCAGTGGTTAATATTTGTTTGTTAACTTTTTGTTCAATTTATCCACTTTTTGTTAAATTAAATTCCTACATTTTATTCACACCTTTATCTGTGTTACAGTATTTTCCTCATCGGGCCGGTTCAAGTGGTGACAGAGGGCCTGGGGGGCCGGTCAAGGGTGGTCAAGGGGCGTGGCAGGCCGTAGTTGGCCCACGGCCTTAGTTTGAGGACCCCTAAATTGGATCTTCACAATTGAGCTCTGTTTTCAGGTGGGAGGGGTGAACTCCTTTTAAAGTTTGAAACGATTGGATCTGATTTTACCCAGTCGGTAGTTTACGGATGGCTAAGGCCAGGCTACCTCCGACCACCACCAACTCACTCACTCACTCACTCACTCACTCACTCACTACATTCACCAGGCTTCCTATCCTGGACCTCTGTGGTACTAAACTATGAGAATACCACCAATAGGCAACAATACACAACACAGTACACAACTGTACTCACCCCCAGTCTATCGACCTCCACGGTTCACCAAAAAGACCAGATACAACTTAGGAGAAAAGCAGCAGATAAACGTGGTTATGTTTGGATATTGTGAGAATGATTCATGTAGATTTTAAGGGAAAGGTTCCTACCTTTAGGTGTTGTATCTGCTGCAGTCTGCTCTTCTGTTCAAAGTTAGAAAAAAGTTCATATGAATTAGATAAAGATTGATAAGTTAATGGAGTGCTGACTGTTGAATTTTACAAAAATATTCAATATTTTAAAGTATTTAGAGCCGCAATGAGTCTTACCTAAAGTTTAAAGTGGAATGGTTTAGGGGATGGGAAATAGCAACCACTGCCGTGTAAAAGGGGTCGGCCATCTTGTGATTGATTAGCCAAATCGTAAATGATTTGGCTAATCAATTAAGATATCATTAACATGCACTGCTGTCTATACGAGTGATCGTGATGTCATTGGATCCAGGGGCGGCGGTAGACAATTTAATGTTTTAAATAATAAACAATTAAAATCAATTAAATCAATTAAAACTATATTTATAGTTTTAATTGATAAACTATATTTATAAAGCGCTTTTCATACGAGGTTTTAGTGCAAAGTGCTTTACAGGTTTAAAACAATTCTCGCACACCCAAGAAGAAGATCTTTATTTATATAGCGCCTTTCACAGACAGTCACTAAGCGCTTTACATGAGAGCATTTTACATTCACTCCACACTCGATGGTGGTACAGTAAGATACGTTTGTAGCTTCAGTTTCCCCTGGGGGAGACTGACAGAAGGAAACCTACGCAGACATGGGGAAAACCTGCAAACTCTATACAGATTAAAAAAAAGTTTATTTACTGTACGGCTCCAACATGACAGCAGCAGACACGACGCCATCTTGCCATCAAGCTTTAGACCATGTTCTAAATTGTTTAGCTCGAAAGTTTATTTTGAAAGAAGAACGGCGTTTGGCTGACATACGTCATCAGATACAATTGGCTATGTGCAGACACATATAGACATTCCAATAAACGGCTATAGATACAGACGGCATCGCATCATAGAAGGGGGCGTGGCCTCGCCGAGGAGGAAAACAGATTGTTTTGGGAAACACAATTTTCTGGAGAAATATAAACTTATTTATCACATATAAATAAAGTGTAAATCGGGTCCATATCGATGTTTATTCACAGCACATTGTTCACATTGTAGAAGCAAAAAAACTGCAGTTGTAGCTAGCGCTAGCTAGTGTTAGCATTAGCACAATCTTTATTTAGTAGAAAACTATATTCATAATTCAGCATTTGTTTAAGTAGTTTTTGAATAATTAGAGAAAGTTTTGATTTTCTCCAAATTGTTTTCCCCCTTTACTGTTTTCGAACATGACCATATATGGGCGAGTCCAGAGATGCCATCTGTATGTATGGCGAATCGTAAACCACACCTCTCCTACGAGAAAATGAATGGGTGCTTCCCAGACCCAGGCGTTAGCCAGGCTGCGAGTGTGGGACAATGGATGCAAATTAGCCCAAGGCTACAATCCGGTGTGGCGTGTTCATTAACTTGCACTGACCAAATAAACCAATAAATAATGTATTTTACACAAATCAGCAAAAAGGCTTATTTTAGTTTAGCATTTTCAAAATGATGAGATGGAACATGAATGTTAGACGACACATATGCTGCAGCTGAGGTTACCCGTAACGCTGCCTTGAATTCTGGCCCAAGAAACAATAAATCACAATTGTTTTCTGTGAGTCACATGACAAAAACGCCACCCACCGCCATATTGGATAATGATTCTAATGCAAATAATGTCAAACTGAACCTGAATTGAAATCACAAAGCTTGTAACTGCTCATTGAACCTGCCTTTCTTACTTTATACCATCATAAAGAGGCAGAATTACTACAACCACGGGATACTGCGTAAACTGCAACCGCATCTTAAAGCATAGTATCATAAAAATAACCTCATTGTTTGAGTTTAGAGCCATATTTTGTCTGATTCTTACCACCTTCATAGCTTAAATTATTTGTATTTGTTTCACTTTCATTAAACTTTCTGACTTGACAACTGAAAGTCGGAAAAATCGTCTTTCCCAGCTCCGAGTTCTGACCTTCAAGGACAAATGGAAGACAGCATTATAACGGCAGAAGGCTCAAATCGGGAAGAACAAGTCACTCTGAACGTGACTTGATAAACCCAGCAGCTGTGTTTTATAAAAGCAGTGTTTGAACCCGCTTACCTTTAAAGAACCACCAATTGAAAGCCTCGATCACACCTTCCATCAGCCTCTTCCTGACGGTACAAGTTCAAAGACTGGTCTGGACTTTCAGAGCTGGACTCCCAAACTGTCTTTAGGACTACTCTGTTGTTTCAGTCAGGACGAAACTGTTTGTCACAGCCTAATGCCTAATCGTTGAGCTAACGCCCTGCTCACAATGAGACGAATCCTCCAATGAACGCTGAGCTCCCACTTTAGAGGAGTTTTCTGATCAGACTGAAGGGAGTGGTGTCTGAGGCAGAAGAGAGACAGGTCTGACACTGAGCACAACTCCAGGTAAGTACAGAACACTTTCAGTATATTTTCTTAGGTCTCAACTTTTACCAAGGTTAGTAAAAGTCTGTGTTAGTTTGTTTTTGTCCTTGGTGCAGATTGCCTTTAAACTTTCTCATAAATCTGTTAAACCCAAAGCAGCTCCTTAAAGTTTTAGGCTTGTTCAGGATGAGGGGGTCTTTACTATTCCACAGATAGACTTACGAACTGGGACCTGGACTGAAGTCAGACTTGATCAAGTGGACAAAATAATTTCATTATCTCCATTCACACTCTCTCTTTCTGTGCTGTATAGACCTGCTCCCAGCTCCGTCCAAACACATTCAACATAGCAGAGAAACGACACATGACAGCAGTCACACAAGACACAAATACACAATGACAAACGGACATCAGCACAATAGAATTATTGCATACTTACAGTACCACGCTGTAAAATAAAGTCAAACTGGTTATACATGTCAGGGTAAACACCTTTGGTCTTATAAGAAAAAACGCTAAAAATAGAAAGGAGGAGAAACAATCCTCCCATTCAAAAGCATTCATTGAGTCTGCAAAGGCTTGAATGGAATTCAAACAGAGGAGTTGGATTTTATACCTCAAAGTGTGTCAGACACTTTCATAATTGTGTCAGACTGTATCACACGGTGTTGGTAGGCTTCATTGAATAGGCGCCATCTAGTGGTGAAAAGGCATTACAGCAGTGAAAAAAGGGAACTCGACACTGATTTAGGTCATTTATTCTTATTCAGAAATGTGAACCAAATCAGGATTGAGCTGTTTAACAACTGAGAGTGATAATTTAGAAAGAGGAAAACTGCTGTGGATAATAAGAATAAAAACAAATGAATGATAATTAATGAGAAGTAACCTATCAGTGATACAACCATTAAAGGATAGTCTTGTAACAATATTAGGGCACTGAGCATATTTTTGCTATTGTTTAGTGGATGTCAAGTCAAATGATTAAAGCATCATAGACCAACATCTCAAACTCATGACCCCTGAATATAAACTGGAGGCTCTACTTACAGAGCTACGTGAACGGTATAACAACTATGTACTAGCAGCTAGTATATATGTTTTTGCACATGCTCTTCAATATGGACGTGAAAGAGAAGAAAAAGCAATGGCGCGTGTGCTTTACACATGATCTATTTAATCATTTTGTATCAGGGCAGATTCGCCTCGTGCCCACAGATTTGTGCGGCCCGGGACGGGCACTCGAGCCAGCAGCACCTACGGGATCGGCGCCTGGTGCATGAATCCCAATTGGCAAAATAATCCAGGTGTTTCTCCAAACTGGCGCCCCCTGCTGCTCGCTGCTGCATGTTGCGTATGATACATAATGACCCAGTGAAAGTGTTGGACAAGTGACTTTTCTTAAAATGATACGCTCATGACACAGCTCGGTCGAGGTGTTGCTTCCATGTGTCGATACCTCGGCTCATTAAGCCCATAACTAGTATTGACCAGAAAACTGTTTATCTTTAATACTGATTCAAACACATGTGAATGTTTAGTTGGAATGGCCACTGCAGACCAAGAGGATGGAAACGAAGCAGACCTCAGGTCAGACTCCAGCTCCAGCCCGGGTGAAGCTTCACAACAAGGTAAGACATGTAGTTTCTCTGAGACTCTTTCCGAAACAAATTCCTACTCCCTTCTCCTTCCCACTTCCACTAATTCCTCTGTGAAGGCACCTTCAGAAGTTCCTACAGTACACAGCAAATTCAGCATGGCCAAACCAGCTCCCTGTGAGCTAATGCTAACACTTTTCTGGAGTTTATATGCGACACCACCAGAAGTGTTAAAGGCACTCATTTGCCAGAGTTAAATATTACCCCAAACATGAATTACTTTTACACTTTATGGGAGTTAAATTATTATTTGTATTTATTTATTTATTTGTTCATGTCATGTCATTGTCATTACACAATATTGTTTTCTCTTCCATACATGAACAAACAGGAACAGAGGAAAGATTAATCTTGTGTTATCTGCTCCTAATAACAACTTTACAACTAAATTAAATCAATTAGATTCCCCATCATTCCACCCAACTCCTCACCAGGTCAAAACAGCATAATTTAACTCTAGCTAATAGTTAGACGACTCACTGAAGTCAAGACTGCCACAAAACAACAAATATGTACATAAATGTAAATCTGTCAGTGCATGTGTTAACAGCACTTCATTTCCCATCATTCCTTTGGCCTTTGTAGTTCTGGCAGGCGAAACCAGGCACTGCAGAGAGACCAGGACCATCGCACAGGCTGCGTCAAACAACACTGGGAAAACCATGTATATGTTTTAAGTGTAGTGTAGGTATAGTACATTATTTATGCTAATCATAAGTGCAGAGCCTCATGATAGACTTAGGACAAGGTAGGACTATGTAGTTCATTATTAGGTCCATATCATGGGGCATTGTATTGTGCATGTCATATAAAATGTCAATGTCAGTGGCAGTGTTACAGAATATAAGTAAATCGCTTTTTTTCTCCCGACAGGTGGAGGGAGGGTGCCCTTTTTTTCTTGGTTGAGCACCGGCCTCTCAAAAGGTCTGTGCAGCAGATACCCATACAAACCAAATATGCAGTGTCTGTCACCTCTGCTGGCCAGAGTGCTAATGCAGCCCGGTGTTTATGACACATGTTTGAGGAGAAGACAGCTTAGAATGTGAAATATTTTCCAGCAGCTCACAGTCTGTCACATGACACATGACATACGCGTGCCTGAGATGTGCAGAACTATTGCATTAACCTGTATCTCTCCTTCAGATCCTTCTCCTGCTGATGGTTCTGTCTCTGATGATGTGAAGGCTGAGGAAAGGTCTGTGAGTCTCTACTGTATTCATTATGTGTCCGTATGAAACTGATAAAGAGTTAGCTTGAGGTTGTGATTATGTGTTTCAGAAACAAACAGACGAACTCCTCAAAGATCTGAAAGAACAGAATGAGGAGCTGTATAAATGTAGGTTTGAACTGATCAACGGCTATTCATTCTGTAAAAACCTTAACCTGCTGCACATAAGGAAGCAGTTTTGACAAGTTGGTATCGCCAAGATTTTGCAAGAAATTAATCTATTTATATGCTGAAATGATAAGAGCCATCTGATCATTTCAGCTGAGAGGGAGGTTCAAATAGAGATTCTTGTCATTAACACTGTGATGCTGCTGATGGTTTTGAAATGAAGTTGCATGCACCCTTTTCCACCGCTGTAGAACTGGGCCTAAGAGTCTGTCCAGTGGAGATGTCTGAAGAGGTGTCCCACCTTATGACATCATTAAGTGGAACATGAACATTTGATGAAATAATGGATAAATATGTTTAATTGTAATTGATGTGTTCTATATGTCCATCTGTAATAGTTGATGGAAACAGCTGCTCCAGTAAGAAAATCCCTCAGATCAGTTAACACTGAATATGGCTTTAATCAAACAGAACATTAATTAAACTGTACGGTTTCATGCATATCTTTAATGTAAATATATATGAATTAAATAACAGTCAATTTAATATTCATCTTCTTTTTCTGCGACAGCTTCTACTTTTCTGCTGAATCATCCTCCCTCACCTCAAATTAATGATCACCTCACAACTGTAATCCGTGAGTTTAAAGCATTAAAGAAACCGCTCCAGCCTAAAGGTAAAGTCTCTCTGCAGCTCCTCAGCTGAGAGTTAGTCTTTAGAGCTGATGTATTTGTTTGTTTCAGAAAATACCAAAGCTTCTAAAGTGAAGGTGTTCTGTGTTGTTGCCGGTAAAACGTTTGGAGCTGAGGCCCAAATCCTGCAGAGGATTCAGGCAGATGAGTGTACAGTCCCAGGTCACTGTGACGTGGTGATGGTGTTCTGTCCGATCTGCACTCGAGCGGCTGCAGACGTCGCTGAAGCTCTGAGGAAAATACCAGGTTCTTGCTTTTTACTGATTTACTCACCTGTCTGTCCAGCCTCATGTCATGATAGAATCCCCTTTAAAACATGTAATCCAGTGCATTCTTTATTGCGTCTTTTGTTTGCATATAGGTTTCATATGTTTATTCAAAGCGTATAATTTCATACAGTCCCGATCAAAAGTTCAAGACCACTTGAAAATGGCAAACATTCACATTTTGAATGGCTGGATCTTGCAGTCGGCTCCAGTAATGGAGGCCTTAATGTGGGTCGAGGATCCTCCAGCTCGGTGCTCGGGACATTTTTTTGGGTCTTCCACTTGACTTTTTTGTTCCATAACCCTCAGGATGTTTTAAGAAATTCAAAATGTCTGCGTTACTGTGTCCTGCCTCAGCAGCGATGGCGAGAGGCTCTACTTTAGCAGCTCAACAACCCAAACACACTCAGAACCTTTGCATCAGGATGTGATAACGGTGTGAAAACCTGACAGAAAATTACATTGAAAGCGTCACACAAGCCTCCTGTGCAGAGCGTTGAAGCTTTTTACGCACGTCCATCGTCTCAAAAGCGGCCGATGCTAGAGTTGGAATTGTTGAACTTTTTTAGTTTTTTTAGTTTTAGTTGATTCGCAAGCGTCGACCAATCAGGAGCTTTCCCCAACAGTGACGTTGGAGCTGAGTCACCGGAGCAGATCCTATGCTGCAGATGTAAACAATGGAGGATTAGCTTCATGTGTTGTGAACAGGAGCTACAGCAGCTCTGGGACTTTTACAAAGACACACATTAGTGTTTCTTTCACCTAAATACCCAGGATTAAAAGCGGTGACAAGAAAACTTATTTGAGTGGCTGGATCTGCGCTGGGAATTTGTTTGGGCCTTGATGATGCACAAGCATTTCCAAAGCTAATTCTACAAGCTAAAACTCTGAGAAAACAATTATGCACAAATAAAGTTAAAAAAAAACACCGTCTACATAAAGAACTGTTAAACAATGATCACACACTGAGCCGGGAGTGTTGATTTTTAAGTTTATTGCTCACATTTCATCTACAATGGGTCGTTGTCGACCAGTTTTCTTCCAGAGCTAACTACTTAGCAGCTAACACCTAACTCGCACTGATCCAGTGAAAACAAGTATGATGCCTTAATAACATCAATAAAGCCGGTAACTACATAAAGCAGCCTTTATGATGATCACACACTGAGCTGGGCTTGACTCATTTGTTGTTTATTGCAGACTTTTCATCAACAATGATTTGTAGGCCATTGTAAAATGCTAACCAGGCTGACCTAGCCTAGCCACTTGCCACCGACACAAAATATGTCCCATATTCAATCGATGGGCTGGATATAGGCTTAAATACTGGAGAGATCCTGGCCTAGACCATGGGGATATAGTTAAAGATCCACATGGCAGGAGCAAAGAGGTACAATTTAACCCCAAAACAGAAGTTCTTGATATTAGAGTTATTAATGTTATTAAGAGCTCCTTCAAAGACGCAGCTACGCTTCAGAACACACTCTGAGCTAACGTTTGGCCAGAGCGTTTTGACAGAGCTCGGTGCCATTGTGACGTCTGACTTCAATAAGCACAAGCGTCCGACTAGGGGTGCGATTTTGAAGCTCGAGAAGCGTGTGGTCTGAACGCAGTATTAAGTCTGAACACAGCTTGAGAAGTAGTATTAAATACTGTGTTCAGACCTATTTTATTTTATTTTTTATTTTTATATCATTACATGTTTAAGCTGCGCTGCTGTGATTTCCAACTCTGATGTGTTTCAGGTGAAGCCCGAGAACGACCTGTGATTCTGGTGATGATGTATCACACCAGAGACAAAGACCTTCTGGTTTCTCCAACAGATTGGACACGTGAACATGACAATATGAAGTTATTTGTCAATGTTCTGTATCATGAGACTGAATGTGGCCTGCTGGAATGTCCTACCACCTATGAAGCCATCAAGAAAATACAAGAAGAAACCATGAAAAACTGCAGCGTTCAAGGCTCAGTACCTGGGTTTATTTGGAAGTGTTTGGAATTATTTGGAAGTATGGGTTGAGTGAAGAAATAAAACCCAAAATGCAGGACGGCAACAAAACTGGTGATGTTTAATGAATGACGAAAAACAAAACAATAAAATCCAGAGAAGCCTAAACTCAAACAACCCGGGGCTGACGTAGACAATGACACGACAAGGGAAACACAGGGGTATAAATACATGAGGAAACGGGACACAGGTGAAGCACATCAGGGCGGGGCAGGCGAGTAACACAAGGGAAGCAAAGCAAAATCACAGAACACACATGTCAAAAATTAAACAGGATTAGACCAAAGACAACATACAAACACTGGGAACAAAAGATGAATCATGACAGAATCTGCCAAAACAAATGCTTTGGCCTTGATCCGCCATATCCCACCATCACTAAAGAGAGAAACACATTATGGACTGGTATCCCCACCATCACTAAAGAGAAAACACATTATGGACTGGTATCCCACCATCACTAAAGAGAGAACACATTATGGACTGGTATCCCACCATCACTAAAGAGAGAACACATTATGGACTGGTATCCCACCATCACTAAAGAGAGAACACATTATGGACTGGTATCCCACCATCACTAAAGAGAGAACACATTATGGACTGGTATCCCACCATCACTAAAGAGAGAACACATTATGGACTGGTATCCCACCATCACTAAAGAGAAAACACATTATGGACTGGTATCCCACATCACTAAAGAGAAAACACATTATGGACTGGTATCCCACCATCACTAAGAGAGAAACACATTATGGACTGGTATCCACCATCACTAAAGAGAGAACACATTATGGACTGGTATCCCACCATCACTAAAGAGAGAACACATTATGGACTGGGCCAGAGCTGAACTCAATCTCTAGATACAGTAATATTCTTGGAGCTAGACTATTTTTGCAGTCAAGCTTAGTCACTAGGGGGCGATGTCGCATTGATGACCCTCATTTTCTTATTTGTTTATTGGGGTTTGGTACTTACTGAAGTCTCTGCTACTCCTTTAAATAGCTGGGGGGGAAAAGCTGGATCCTGGTGAGTTTGTCCTCATCTGTTTTTGACTGTATTTTAAAAGAAAGAAAAAGGATATCCAACCTAGAAATGGCTACTTAAAAAGAACAGAAAAAGTTCATATTTCTGGTAGTGTAATGCCTGGTAGAACCACGTGAGGGCGCCACAGGACAACACTTCTGTTACTGGAATCAGCGTCGGACATTTTGATCAGTAAGATTAAAACGTCCTAAGCTTTATTTAGCCTCTTAACCCCCACGTGAACCGAAGCACATTTTTTCCAGTTTTACCCAAATCTAAAAGCTTCTCGAAGAAAGCATCAAACAAAACGAGACGAAAACAAGGATGAAAACGCCACAAAAGAGCAGCATAAAAGCGAGGGGGGAATAAAGTTTAAAAAAAGGAAAATCACAAAGAAAAAGATCCGTTTAGATCAGTTTTGTTGGTCTTAGCTTTCAAATGAGACGTTACACTGGCCTGTAGCTCTCCAGTCAAGACACTTTTAGATTTAGGTAAGATGGGCCGAACTGCAGAAAATGTGCTCGGTTCAGCTTTCATACACTACACTATAGCCTTTGCCTTGATATCTTTTGTAGTATGAATAAAAATCAATATCTAAATATTGTGTTTGCTTTTGTCACTTTCTCCTTTTGTGCCACAGTGATGAAGCCGCAGGGCGAAGGACAGAGTGATGAGACTTTGACATTATAACAACTCAAAAGGTACAGTTACAGTTACTCAAGTACATGTGCTTGAATCAGAATCAGAATAGTTTTTATTGCCATTGTTTGAGAACAGGTTCACAAACTAGGATTTTTTCTCAGTGCAAACGTGTAACATAAACATATAACACAGAATTTAGATAAAAATAAACTCTAAAAGTGTAAACTATAAGGCTATAAGGGCATGCACCAAGAATATTAAAATAAATAAGATAAAAAATAAAAGGTAAAATATGGTAAGATGATAAAAATTGACTTAGAACAACAGCAGGATTATATTTACAGATGTGTATGAGTATAAAGTAAGTGATAAAGTGATAAGTGATAGCAGCTGATCTAAGTGTGGACACACCACACAGAGCAACAGAGCAGATACATCCATGAGTCTGTAACTGAGTTATTGAGTCTTGTTATTGTTCATGAGTCTGATGGCGGAGGGAAAAAACTGTTCAAGTGGCGAGAGGTCTGGGTCAGGAGAGGCCGTAGCCTCCTGCCCGAGGGGAGAGGGGTGAATAGTCCATGTCCAGGGTGAGAAGGGTCAGCTGTGATCCGACCCACACGCCTCCGGGTCCTGGAGGTGAACAGGTCCTGGAGAGATGGAGCTCACAGCCAATCACCTTCTCAGCAGCAGCACAGGAGGAGGTGAGGATGGACCACACAGTGATGGAGGAGGAGGTGAGGATGGACCACACAGTGATGGAGGAGGAGGTGAGGATGGACCACACAGTGATGGAGGAGGAGAGGATGGACCACACGGTGATGGAGGAGGTGAGGATGGACCACACAGTGATGGAGGAGGTGAGGATGGACCACACGGTGATGGAGGAGGTGAGGATGGACCACACGGTGATGGAGGAGGTGAGGATGGACCACACGGTGATGGAGGAGGTGAGGATGGACCACACAGTGATGGAGGAGGAGGTGAGGATGGACCACACGGTGATGGAGGAGGGGGGGGGGGGGGGGGGGGGGGGGGGTGAGGATGGACCACACGTGAGGAGGAGGTGAGGATGGACCACACGGTGATGGAGGAGGGAGGATGACCCACGTGAGGAGGAGGTGAGATGGACACCGGTGATGGGGAGGTGAGGATGGACACACGGGTGGATGGATGGAGGAGGTGAGGATGGACCACACGTGATGGAGGTAGGTTGAGGAATGGATTTGATGATGGCCGGTGTAGACATGCACCAGCATCCTGGTCGGCAGCTTAAGTTTCCTCAGCTGCCGCAGGAAGAACATTCTCTGCTGGGCCTTCTTGATGAGACCTGAGAGCCAAACAAGTTTCATTATGCTTGTGTATAATGACAAATAAAGCATTCCGTGAGCCCCGTGTGCATGCAGATGTTTCGTGCTTATCCAAGTTCTCAATTTACTAACTCTGTTTCAAGCTTTCAGTAAACAAAATGGTCTCAAGCTGAACCTTTCTCCTGTGAGGACTGTTGCTTTATTTACGTTCTACTTATGTGACATAGATGATTATTGTTTGCTCTATCGAAACAATAATGCATCATGTTTAATCGTTTAACAATAGACTGGATGCAACTATACCATCTAGAGCTGCCCTCTAGTGATACTTCTTTCTGCTCCTTTTCATCCATGTTACATGATGTTGAATTTGCTTTTTAAATGAATGAAATAACTAATACAATGATTTTGTTTTTTTAATACCCGACTGCGGGGGCTGTCCTCATGGTGTGTGGGAGCTTTTGTTCCCTGTTGCACAGTTGCCCTGTCTTTTATGCACCTGTCACCTCCCGGGTGTGCGAGTTTTCCTTGGCCATGAAAAAGACTCAAGTAAAACTCAGATAAATGTGCCCTTTAGGCGTTGTGTCAATAACCATCAACCTTGACATGTTTAAACTGCATTCTCAGGTCATGAGGGTGAGAGATGGCACATCAGATTACTGAAAACACAATGTCAATAGACCAGACTGTTTGGCCAAGGGTGCAGTGGCGCACAGGGAAGGGAATCGTATTTGTACAGCACTTTTCACCAGACACAAGACACGCAAGGCAAGAAAAGTGCAGTCAATGGAAACAGAAAGTATTAGGTCCTGTTTGGTTTTGCCAATGATGGTAATCTTGTGATTCACACATCAGTCCAAAAATAAATAAAGTCTTTTGTGGCGAGCAAAGTTAAATTTGTTTTAGATTATTTGTTTTAGCTTCTTTACGCCACAATGCACTCCAGGAGCGTAACCCATCAGAATATCAGATACAAGGCACAACGGTTTGTTTTGATATGACAAGGGGGGCTATGAGGAAATGGCCTATGAGGCGCCGCTGTCCTTGCGCGCCGAGTCCGACTATATTTAAATATTTTTTTCTCTCTATCGTATCGTAGTGATGGGATTTTCGGCTCTTTTTGGTGAACCAGATCATTTGGATCGGCTTACTAAAAGAGCCGGCTCCTTTGGCTCCCAAATGGCAACATATACACTTTAAATTTCAGACAAATTAGCAGAAATGTTCATGCTCGTTAAATGAGCCTTTTGAGCTCCTGCACAAACAACACTATAATCAAGAAAGAAATGAAAGGAAATTAGATTTGTTTTTCATTGCTATTATATGGCTTATATTAATCTGTGTCCACACTTTAAAGCTGGTATTAGTTTCACACACGTACTTTTTTATTTACTGTTAAAATCCTAGTGTTTCTCCCCAGTCCCTCAGCTGCCTGTACCTCCGCCCCTGTTCCTGCTCTGTAGCTGCTGCAGCTCACACTGGAGAGGGATACAGACTCCAGACATCACTGAAGTCCAAACTTTAGCAGGACTTCTCTTGTACTGCTTTTGTTGCTGTTTTAATGAGCTCGTACACATGAGGAAAAGGCGACGTAACGACGCCCGCGCGTGTGATGCATCATTTACTTTTCACTCCACAAACCCAGCATAACTCTATCTAACATAAAACCCAACATATGAGTCGGATTGTTCTCAATAAAAATGACTTAAAGCTTGAGATGAGCTGATTACATTCATGGATGAGTATACGCAGTGGCGGGCCCGTGGGTTTCAGTCAGGGCCTTCAATAGCAACCTGGGTTCACGCAGTCAAACGCATATAAACTTATCGACAATAGGCGTATGGATAAAACTGCCTTTTGCGTGGCATTTGTTCGCTAAAGGATTTGTCAAGAACACAAACCAAAGCTGCGGTGCCTCCGACTCCAAAACAAAAGCAAACACCTTCGGGAATACTCGTGCTAGAATACGGAACACACGACACATGACAGGTAGACGAGCGCGTTATAATGTGGAAACAGACGGCTGTTTTTAGGAGATGTTTGTTGACAGAGCGAGTGAAATAAAAAGATACTAAACTTAAAGTTTGGTTGCTATTTGAGATCCCTTTTTTTTTAGCGCTTGTAGTCTCGTACCTGTTGCCTGCCCGAGTCCCAGCTCAGCTGACGCGGAGAAACTTCTCCTGTCCGGGGAGCGAGCGTCTATGTCCCGTGCTTTGCTCTCGAAGCTCTTCACAATGAGGGCGCAAAAATATCCGTGATCAGTAAATCCACTTCATTTGCCTCGTTCGGACGTTTCCAAGTGGAATATCTGTTTATCCGGTCTCTTCAGAGTGGCTGGAAGGTCTTGCCCATGCGCGGCTACATTAGCGGTTTTCCCAGGCGAACAAAGCGTAGGGGAAGCTACTGAGCTACTGAAGGCCCTGTCAATGTATATCGAATTCTGATGGCTGATAATTCTGT